>OZ010607.1:72967442-73182442 GCA_963932145.1 Acanthosepion lycidas | reverse complement strand
CAAAAATGATCTAATTTCTATTCCCGCCACATATTGAGGCAGCATATTTTCATTCAAACACATTTCATTGAATAATAGAGAATATATTATGACTATTTATTTTTATAATGATCTTTTCCAGTTCTCTAATCAGAACTGGAAAGGATCATTATAAATACACACACAAACTTCCACTGATTTACTAAAAATGAATGAGCATATTTTAATGAAAAAATTTCCAAAACTTAAAAACAAAATTTTATCCTCAAAATCTTTACGCCATTATTAAGAGAAAAGATCAAAGGATTTTTTATTCTTTTAGAACATCCAAAATTTTGGTTAAAAATCTTGTTTTTTTTTTTTTTTTGCAATGAAAAAAACACTGATTTGAAAATTCTTGCAAAATGAATTTTAATGAAACTTTCAGGACTTATTCACAAATGAATGAAATTATTTTAGAAATGGTTTTTTTTTTTCTTGTTTTAAGAAAATCTTGGTAAAAACATTTTTTTTTTTTTTTTTTTTTTTTACATCTGTTATTCCCCACGAATATAATTTTTCGAAATTTCAAGAAATTAAATTTTGTACTACTTATTATTGTGAAGAACAGTTTGGGTCATTTATTTTATATACAACTGCTTCAGAAATATTCTTTTTTTATGTGTGTTTGTAGATCTGATTATATCCATAATGGTTTTGGAAGTGTTTGTGATTATTTGGATGTTGTTTTGATGGGATAGGTTGTTCTGGATAGAAGACGTTACAAAGTTGATTGTTAGTAGTATGTATCTGTTCTCATATAATTTATTATTATGGATGATGTTAATATTTTTGTTGCGGTTGTATATTTTATATGGCTTCCTTATTGCATTGTCTATGAAGTGATATGGGTATTAGAGGTTTTTTGAATGTGTTTTCTATGTATGTTTCTTCTTAAATAAATATTATGGTCTGGAAATTCTTAATGTTCTTAAATAGAAACCTACAATTATTTCAGATTTAATTTTAGAGGAGTGGTTTGAGTAGATATTCACCAGGTTGTTTTCGATGATAGCATTTCTATAAATGTCAAAATTAAGTCCATTATTGTTTTTGTGTAACATGATATCTAGGAAGAGAAGAGTGTAGTTGGTCTGAGTTTTCAAACAGTTCCTCACAATACATTGGAGAAATATTGAGAAATTTAAAAAACACATCTATGAGCACAAAAGAGACCTTATAAATAACAACTTGACAAATGCACTGGTCATACATAAAAATAAATTCATCCACAACTTTGATTTTAAAAATGCTACTCATAAAAAAAAAGAAAATAATTTACTCAGAAGGAAAATCCTCAAGAGTGCTGCCATTCAATATTATCCAAATGTTAATCTACACCCCAGTTTTTTCCCCCCAATATCACCTTTTCTAACAGAATCACTACTCACCCAAGCCAACATACATGACAAATTTATCTAGAAATCAAAAGAAAATAGTTGAACACAAGAATCCAAACATTATTTCTACAAGTGAAAAAATTCTCTTCAAACATAAAAAGTAAATGAAATAATTTTTCAGTTGACCAATGAATATATATGAGCATTTCTAAATTTCTTCTAGCTATTAACAACATTTTGTTTTTGTTTTTTTGTTTATAGATATTTTGTTTCAATAAATTCATTTCATTTTTTGCCTTGAAAATGTCCGCATTGGACAAAATGTGTTGGCTAAAACTACACAGTTTTCCTATTGTCTGTTTTATATATATATATATATATATATATATATATATATATATATATATATAGGCAGCATAAACTTCATTCAAACATTGAAAATATATGTGTGTATGTGTCATTCAAGCTTTGGCATATAAGAAAGATGCTCAATGAAAACTGCCGTATTTTCTATATCCAGAAATCCAAGACAAACGATTTAGCTGAAAAGAGGGATAGAAAATTAATTTTCTTTGAGATTTGTTGAAACGATGCCCAAGTTTCCCAAAAAGAAAAAGAATTTAAAAAATTAAACTTGAAAATTTTGAGCATTTAGGTAATAACAAGGGGAATTAATCCATAAAAAATTATTCAGAGTTATTTCCCTTGAAGATAAAAAAAAGTTTACGAAACTTTTTTTTTATTTGTTATTTTACATTGTTCGGCTATGGATCAAAACAAAAGAATTGACAAATATTTGAAAAATTGTGTAATATCCAGAAAGGATGAAAGCAAGAAAAAAAAACACATGGAGAATCGTTTCAGCAAGAGAAATAAAGAACATTTTTTTTTTTACACAAATATACACACATTGTTCTATTATTGTGCTCACCTTGTTAAAACTGGTTGATATATGGTTGCTTAATACACCTTTGGTTGGGCTCATGTTCAAAGAAGGGAGTCTGTTAGCCGGAGGGGAGAATGTGAGAAATGAATCATTCTTTGTGTTTGCCTCTGTCAAAGATTCATGTCTTAATACAACCTTCTTACAAAAGTCAAAAAGGTGTTTGTACATTGTAAGAAATTCTTCAAAATTAATACCTGCAGGGAAGAAAAAGAAAAAAGAAAAAAATAAGAATTAACACACACAGCCATTTTCTTTTCTTTTTTTTTCATTTCGGAAGGCGGTCTATTTTAATTCAGAAATATAAAACAAGATGGTCCTTTCTTAATCTGGAGAAAAAAAAGAAAAAAAAAAGGAGTATTTCTTACCTTTAAGCCTCAAAAAAATAATCAAATTTAACTGAAAAAAAGACATAAGGCAAACATCTTTGGTGTTTAAAGAAAAAGAAAATACATTGACAAAATGAGATTTGAATCCACAATTTTAAATGTCTTCTTAAGATAATCATTTTTTTTAATCATTTCACCCCAAGTAACACAATAAAGCCACTAAGATGGAAGGGGTTACTGAGTGTGGGAGAATATTAGAAAAAAAAAACTATTAAGGGGAGAAAACAATAAAATATTAATAGATAAAATATAAAACAAAAAATGGTTTTATGGTTTTACAAAGAAAATTCATTTCTGTGGAGAATTTATTTTAAAATGAATCATTAATGACTCAATCTACACATGCGGATTTCAAACAAAACCTCTTATTCTGTTAAGAATACTTCTATTCATTCCTGACCATAGAAAATCCCTTTGAACTTGATTTGCAATTAACTGCTATATTTTTGCCTAAAATTTGTGACACTTAATTTGCATATATACATTGAAAATTAACAAAAGAGATGATCATTTGCCAGGAATTAAGTCAAGTATTATAAAAAGAATTTGTTCATTCTTTGAATAATGATAATGGATTGTTAATAATAGAAATATATTGAAAATCAGGAAGAAAAGGATGGTCATTGGTCAGAGATTAAAGCAAGCATGGCTGATAGAACATACTTATTTTTCATAATAGGATGAGGGTAGGGATTAGACCCAAAGAGGTTTGATGCCATAAACTATAAAGAGCACCAGATATAGGATACTTTTCCTGAAACAGAAATGGAGGAGGATTTTAAGAAAGTTTAATTCAATATATCTCCAGAAAGGACGAGATTAAAAATCAATTTAGAAAATTACGCTTTTATCCACTAAGGACACACAGCCCAGTGGATAAATGCACGTTCGTTGAATCCAGTGAGTTGATCTGTGAGTTCAATACCTAGCTACAGCAGAGATGAATAAAAACTTGGAGAGTTGAGTTAAAAGGGAATAATATCCAGAAGAGGCATGGCATGTGAAACTAGAACAATCTACCCAAGTGGATGAAATAAAGGGTTCAGTTCAAAATTCTAATCACCTGAAGAAGAGCAGAGTGTACAACAGTCGAAACATTGTGAATATGGCAACAAAAATGAGGACAACAGTCCAAACAATGCAAATAAAATTGATTTTATTGAATAAATTAATTTTAACATTTGAATACAGAAATAACTAAAGAAAAACTCATTAAAGCACTGAAAATCAGGAAGAAAGGGATTGTCACTGGTGAGGAATTAATGCAAGCATTACTGATAGAATAGGGCTATTATATGTATAATGGAAATGCAATGCTAATGATTTTACTATAAAAATGCATTGAAAATCACGAAGAAAGGGATTGTCAGTGATCAGGACCTATATTCATAAAAAGTAATTTTTTTTACAAAATCTTCCATGAGTTTAGGATTAAAACGTCTCCCTCCAGACAAGCACCAACACCACCATTTTACATTTTATGTTTTTAAGCAGAACAAAGAGAAATTGAAAATGAGCCCCTTTTGATAAATTATTTGGTAATTCCAATGCATAATGAGAAATTTTAGCTTCTTGTTATCTTGCTATAAACACTTTTAATATCTGTTATGCCACTACATAGGTGAGGTTCATTGATTTTATGACCTGTCAACTTTTGTTGAGCTATCTCATGTCAAATTCTTTTGCATAAGGAGAGAGCAGAAGTAAACTACCAAGGATTCACCAGGCACCCAGTGAGAACTGAACTCACTATTTGTCACTGTACAGGTAATCATTTGTTTTGACAAATTCTTTAATGAATCCTACCTGGGGTATCACAAAATACATAATCAATTGTTTGATAAAGTCCTAATGATTTTTTCTTAAATTCTCTCATGATTAACAATAAACCTCTTACAGGGAATCTAATTACTCCACAAAATAAACTCAGACAACTAAAGAATTTTTTTTATAAAAGGAAAAAAAAAAAAAAAAAAAAAAAAAAAAAAAACTTTCACTTTTGTAATGACTTTAAAATCATTTTCACATCATCAATTTTAGAGATGCAAAATTTTATGAGTTTATAAACAAAAGTTGCAAAGAATGACCAAATTTGATATCCAAGACTGACAAAGCATCAAACTTGATTCAACACAAAAGAAACTAAAAAAAAAAAAAAAAAAAAAAAAAATCAAAATCTGGAAAAATGATAATAGATTAAGAAAATGAAACAAAATATCAAAAATACTGTTCTTTCTTTTCTTTTTTTTTTTTAAGGCATGAAAACACTTTGGTGCCAAAGTAACATGTAAGAAACAAAACAACCTTGTATAAAAATGAAATTTAGTGCTTTAATCTATGAAGCTAAAGTAATACAATATAGAGAACCAGAAATATTTGCATTTGATGAACTATTTACAACAGTAAATTGACACATTTTTTTGGGGGGTTTTTTTAGACAGAAAATACTAAAAAACTCACCAATTATAGGATTTTTAATAAAATGCTTAATAACGAAAAATATTTATAAAGATATTATTATTATTACTATTATTATTATTATTATAAATAAATAAACTCCAGTGATCTTTTTACCTTATAAAATACAGACCCCACTGCCTTTTACAAATTTTTTTAAATTATTACCTGAAGAAATAAATTCTTCTTATATTTAAAATCTGTACAGAGTTCTTACATTAAAATTTTTTTAAATTAGAAAATAAAATAAATATTTTAGTTTTACCTGCTAAATTCTAATATAGGCGTATGGTTTGTGGAAAAAAGAAAAAAAAAAAAGAAGTTTTTTTTAAAGAAATTTTTATTGAATGTTTCATTTTCACATCCTTATCATCTGGACTGATTTTGATCAGGATGAGTATCATCATTTTGGTTATCAAAATGATTCAGATGTTTTATCTTCTGGAGCTAGTAACTTTCCTGGAACTTTGAACCAAATCCTTTATTCAATAGATGAATTGTTTGTATTCTGCTGTTCATATCAAAGGGAGATAACCTGTATCAATTAATCCATCCTTGTCATATTGCTTGTCTAAATATGGGTATATGAGTTTTTTTTGTTTTTTTTGGGGGGGGGGTTGTACACTATCCCATCAAAGGATTGAACTTATCACAACCAAATAACTAGTTTGAGAGTCAAAGAAAAATCTGTGTTTAAAGGCACTAAACAACTTTGTTTGACTATCGTGACTGAGAGGTCTAAAGCACATCAGATCTAATGACAGTTTCCCCTGGTGGAACACAAGATCGAAACCAGTCAGAGAATGAATATTTTTCTCTAAGATTTCTCAAATATTCAGGCCGATAGCCAAAAATAAATAAATATAATGTTTAATAAATAAATAGAGCTTCTACTCAACTATGAGTATTCACTAAAAATAATGTTTAAGTAAAAAAATCTGTCAACTTAAAAAAATTCATCCCTTTCTTTAGAAATTGCTTTGTTTACATTATGATACAAAACTGAGCAGATATGTATATCTTGACAATCAGAGAAAAATGTGTATGTGTGTGTGTGTGTATGTGTGTGTGTATCCAGATAAAATGAGAACAAATGGAGTAAAATTCCACTATACATAACATTTAGTATCTGTCTATATTTCTGAATTGGGGTATTATGTACACTATTTACATTATTCGGACTATTGTCCTCATCTTTGTTGCCATATTTATCACCCTTCAGTATCTATCTATATTTCTGAGATGAGGTATTATGTACACAATTTACATTATTCGGACTATTGTCCTCATCCTTGTTGCCATATTTATCACCCTTCAGTATCTGTCTATATTTCTGAGATGAGGTATTATGTACACTATTTACATTATTCAGACTATTGTCCTCATCTTTGTTGCCATATTTATCACCCTTCAGTATCTATCTATATTTCTGAGATGAGGTATTATGTACACTATTTACATTATTCAGACTATTGTCCTCATCCTTGTTGCCATATTTATCACCCTTCTGTATCTGTCTATATTTCTGAGATGAGGTATTATGTACACTATTTACATTATTCAGTCTATTGTCCTCATCCTTGTTGCCATATTTATCACCCTTCAGTATCTATCTATATTTCTGAGATGAGGTATTATGTACACTATTTACATTATTCAGACTATTGTCCTCATCTTTGTTGCCATATTTATCACCCTTCAGTATCTATCTATATTTCTGAGATGAGGTATTATGTACACTATTTACATTATTCAGACTATTGTCCTCATCTTTGTTGCCATATTTATCACCCTTCAGTATCTGTCTATATTTCTGAGATGAGGTATTATGTACACTATTTACATTATTCAGACTATTGTCCTCATCCTTGTTGCCATATTTATCACCCTTCAGTATCTGTCTATATTTCTGAGATGAGGTATTATGTACACTATTTACATTATTCAGACTATTGTCCTCATCTTTGTTGCCATATTTATCACCCTTCAGTATCTGTCTATATTTCTGAGATGAGATATTATGCACACTATTTACATTATTTGGACTATTGTCTTCATCTTTGTCGCCATATTTATTACAACGTTTTGGCTGTTGTAGACTCCGGCCTTCTTCAGGTGGTCGCTGATGACATTAGGTTTATAATACCCAGAAATTCATACACAGGACACATGGCACAGTGGATAAAGGCATTAGTTAGATCCAGTGACTGGACCCAAAAAGTGTGAGTTCAATACCCAATTAAGGCAGTGGGGAACTTGGAGAGGGGAATTAACAGGAGATAACTGACAACTGACTTCCATTAAACATGGCACATGGAACTAGAACAGTCTACCCCAGTGAGCGAAATGAAGGGTTCAGTTCGACGTTTCAACCACCCGAAGAAGGCCGGAGTACACAACGGTCGAAACGTAATAAATATGGTGATAAAGATGAGGACAAGAGTCTGAATAATGTAAATAGTGTACATAACATTTGGTTTAAAAGAGGGCTCAATAGAGAGTAAAGCTAAATGTTATTTATTTTAGGATACTAAAACAAAACGTTAAAAATTGCTACACAATTACAATTATATTTCAACACCACAAATCTGTCTCCTTGGGCGATGTCAAGCGAGCAAAAGATTTAATTTCTAAAGCAGAATACATAAAAAAAAAAAATGACTTGTGGACTTTGCTGTGATAAACCAATCCTAGGTTAAATTCAAACGCACTGGAAATTTTTTTTTTTTAATATAGGTCATGACACGAAGTTGTCTGCATCTAAATCCTAGACAATTTCCTTATGGGCAGATACAATTTGTTTCATTATTTCAAGAGATGTATCGAAATCTGACATTCAACTTTCCAAATAAGTAAAAGCTAAAAAGAGTAGGGACATAATTTAAGACAATGCTAACCAGTAATATGCTCGTTCAGCTTCTTACATAAAATTTTATAGTTGATGAATGAAAGGGCCCTTTAAGAAACTGGTAAATAACTTACCTGTTTGAAAAAGAAAAAAGAAAGAAACAGGTCAAAAATACAAAACTACCTTGGCAAATTAATATGCAACTGTTCAATAAAGAGCATCCATATAAGATGCTAACAATACTGACTAATCAATGTACGGTGTTAATAATACTAAGTAAACACCAGTACATTCATATAAGATGTTAATAATACAAAGCAATATTAAATCAAAATGAATCATAAAAATAGATAAGCCATATGAGGCGCATAAATCTATTTTTTTTTTTTTTTTAAGTATTCTGCTTTTGAAATTAATCTTTCACTCACCAGTGGTTTGACATCACCCGAGGAGACACATTTGTGGTGTTGTAACGTAATTGTAATCATGTAGCGATTTTTAACATCCTAAGATAAATTATATATATATATATATATATATATATATATATATATATATATTAGGTTGGTGCAAAAATAATGACGTAATAATGTTTTTTGACGTAAAAAATATGTCAAAAAACGACATTATTACGTCATTATTTTTGCACCAACCTAATATATATGAAGAAATAGTCTTAAGATGTGCTATATTTATGGGATAAAGTGCTCAATATCAGAGATAGAGTGTGTGTAAATATAAAAATGAACATAGAAGTCAACCCTTAGAGGCGACAGTCTGTTTCATGCTAGATGCATCTAGCATGAAACGGACGGTCGCCTCTAGGTGTTGACTTCTATGTTCACTTTTATATATATATATATATATATATATATATATATATATATATATATATATATATATATTACACTGTATTTTTCAACATATAAGATGACCTTTAGATAAGACGAGATCAAAAAATATAGCAAATTTTCATGAATTTATCCTAAATTGTGTTATTTAATAAATATTTTAATGAAAAATGAATATTGTGTTATCTTAAATGTTATTACTGCTGTAATTAACACTACCATTGATCTTTATAGAAAGTTTAGCAAAAGATAAAGGTCACTGTGATCGGAATCATAACTCAATGTTTATATTTTCTCTGCTGAGCTTGCATGGATACAAGTTGATTTCATTGATATGGAATTATTCTTCAAATAGGCAATTTATTATGAAGTTATGCCAGTAATATATAAAGCAGAAATAGTTTTTAATACTTTTATTATCAGTTTATTTGATAATATGAATCTTTTTGTGTACGCCATTAAGGCTGAGATTAGCCTACTGGCAAACATCACTCAGAAATTAAAGGTTTCTTTTTTTTAGAATAGTAGTATAAGATGACCCCAAATTTTTAAGGGGAATTTTTAGGATTTAAAGGTTGTCTTATATGCGGAAATATACTCTCTCTCTCTCTATATATATATATATATATATATATATATATATATATATATATATATATATATAAAAAGATTTAATCAGTATTGGATATTCCTTTTCAAGAATCAATAATGTAAGAAAAGACGAACAGGAGGCAGATAAGAGTGAAAAATGTGATATTTATACAAATGTGCAAAGATGAAATATTTTGGCTTTTCAATAATGAGGCATTTACCTGACTTATATTTTTTATTTTCAGACAAATCTGACAAATAGAAACATCTTTCACATATTGTGCATTCATGTCTATAAAAAAAAGGAAAATACAACAACAAAATACAACAACAACAAACAACAACAAACATGAAAGATTATATAATCAAACAGAAAGCACCATCAACACAACACGCAGACAATTCTATCTGGTCACAGAGAACAAGGGAGATAATTCAGGGCAATGAAAAGGAAACGTTTAGTCAGGCAAGCAAGTCATGCACATTAGTGTAAAAAAAAAAAAAAAAGTTCCATTTTGGGATTTTTTTAATGACAAATTATAAACGTCTTTTGTATATTAATCAAATTTTTACCACATTTATTAACAAAGTTCAAAATTTAGCTGATATTTTTTTTTAAGTGGAAACTTAGCTGACTCGAATATTAGAAACTTTGTTTTTGTTTCTCTTTCATTTCCATCAATCCGATTGTGGCCTTCAAAATTAGGCTTAAAGTTGCCTTGGAGTGACAAAAACAGAACAGTTACCATATTTGATGATATATAAAAAATATCTTTGTTGTCAATTTTCAAGAATAAAGAAAATGTATAAATCCACTTTCATATATTTTTAAAATTCTAATCATCACTTTTTAAAAAAATAAGTATTATTATATTTTTAAAATTCTAATCATCGCTTTTTAAAAAAATAAGTATTGCCGAAGGAATCAAAAGCATATACACTACAGTATTAATGATATCAACTGACCTTTTTGCAGGCACAAAGGTTAAATATTGCACAAATTTTTTATATATAAATATTATCACTATAAAGTTAAAGATATATATTTAGCTATCTCGGTAATAAACAGTTTTTTTATGAAAATAGTGAATAAAAAAAACGATAATAGTTTCCTGTCGGATACTGATCTTTACAAATAACATGTAAAGAAATTCATTTTTTTTTCTATTCGTAGAATTTAATTTCAATTTGATGTTAAAAGATTTTGTCTGTTGGGAATGCATTTGCTTCCATTTTCATCAGCCCAATTACATTTATTTTACTCCCATTCAATTTGGGATGAAAAATAAAAGAAAACTACAAAATGCACTTAAACCAAGGAGTATAAACAAAACTGCCGGCCGTTTAAGTAATTTACTTATCTCAACACTAAACGGATTGCTGTATATTCATAGTAATCTTTATGCCATGGACAGATAGAGGATTCCTTTCCATTTGTTTGTTGTTTTTTATTATCATTTACCAGGCTGAGAATTCTGAAAGAAAACTACGACTTCAACAGTTCACTAAGTGGAATTGATAAATACACATATAGTACTGATAATTATTGTGGCAAAAAATGGATTCAAATAAAACCTAAGAATAACAATGAATAATTCAAATAAGATAACCTCACCTATTAGGTGTCTTTGAGACCTGTGGTCTACTTGCCAAAATACTGTGATGAGATTGTGTCACTAATTTAGTCTATTTAGTACACAGTTTTAGTCAAGTTGTTGTCTTCCACCAGGACCGTGTGCTCTGTAGTGTAGAGTATTCAAGTCATTTTTTTTTTATTTTTTTTATAGTAGTTAATTTTTTTGGTAAATTTGCTTTTTAACACCTGCGCTAAATATCTCTTAAAATTTTCCCAAATCGTCATAATTTCATGTAAATGTACATGCTGAACATGAATTAACAATTAAATTATGAAGAAACTTACCGTTTTGGAGTTATCGACAAGAAAAAAAAAATCGGACTTCTTGTTGGTCATTTGTCCCCCCATTACTACCATCATGATTACTAATTCACTGTGTAGTACCTACGCAGGCGTAATCAGAAAATTTGGCCTATTTACTTCTTTTACAGACTTTCCTTGCAGAAAATTACTACACACTATCATAAAGATATGTAATTTTTTTTTTTTTTTGGTAAGTGTAGTTTTATTTATAACAAAAACAAATTAAATAATACAATAGAACCTTTTTTTTCTGTGTAGAATAGCAACGACGAATTAAAAGAACAAATTAAATAATAAAAATAAAGCATTTTTTATATTTTAAAATTGAAAATAAAACAAAAATTAATGCACAAACTTGGTAAAGTAGAAGGGTTGATTGTATTATTTAATTTATTTTTTTAACTTGTCCCCTTTTCTACACAGAAAGAAAACCCCAACCCAAACCTTAACATCTAACCATCAAGTTAACCCGGTATATTGCCTTATTTAATTTATTTATTTTTTTTAATTTGTCTCCCTTTTCTACACATAAAGAAACCCAACCTAACACCTAACCCTAAACTTAACCCATAAACATAACACTTTGTAAAGAGCATGATTATGTAGTATGGACAAAATAAAATTACAAAACAAAAAATGCTAGAAATGAAATTCGTCATTGCTATTCTACACAGAAAAAAAAGGTTCTATTGTATTATTTAATTTGTTTTTGTTATAAATAAAACTACACTTACAAAAAAAAAAAAAAAAAAATATTACATTTCTTTACGGTAGTGCATAGTGATTTTCTGCAAGGAAAGTCTGTAAAAGAAGTAAATAGGCCAAATTTTCTGATTACGTCTGTGTAGGTACTACGCAGTGAATTAGTAATCCTGATGGTAGTAATTGGGGATGAATGACCAACAAGAAGTCCGATTTTTTCTTGTCGATAACTCCAAAACGGTAAGGTTTCTTCATAATTGTTAATTCGAGTTCAGCATGTACATTTACACAGAATTATGATGATTTGGGAAAATTTTAAGGGATATTTAGTGCAGGTGTTAAAAAGCAAATTTACCATTTTTTTTTTTTAAATAGTAATTAAACTGATTTTTTTTTTAAAAAAAAAAAAAACAGTAATATTTTTTGTTGTTAAATATTAGTTAATGTGTTTTTTTTATTTTGAAAGTCTTTCACAAATCATGTCTATAACTAACCAATTATGTATTGGATAATATATATATATATATATATATATATATATATATATATATAAAGGGAGATAACTCCTTTCCCAAAAGAGAAGGGGCATTTCTAAAACAAAAGCAAACGGAAGTGAGTGGTTGGCAATAAGAAAAGGGATTTTCATCCACAATTAATAACAAAGCAAAAACAGAAAATCATGCTGTGGCTGGGGTTAGAGAAACAGTCTTTTGGGCATCATCTTTTTTTTTTTTCTCATGCTAATGCTTTATTTTTTTTTTTTATTTTTATTGCTTCTTTAGCTCTTAATAAACAGCTATAAATGAAAACCTGAGAAATCATGCTACCTACATTACCTTTTGGCATCAGACACAGATATCCTAAAAACAGGCAGTCAAGAGTTAAAATAAATTTCGTTTCATAAAGAAAGAAAAACAGATTATTAAAAAAAATCTAGCAACTGATGTGGGGAAGTATGAGAGAAAATACCTTTAAACACCAACAACCAAAACCCAACAATAGATCATTTCTTCCCAATAATATCATAAGATATTGTTAAAAGTAGATCAGCAAAACAAGAAACAATCATGAAATTGCCACCAAAGTGACACAATAATTACACAAAAAGGTCAAAAAAAGCTTTGCATTTATTTTTTTCGTTATTTTTTTTTTTTTTTTTAAATTGAATTTGGTCATCTCCTTAAACTTTTTCTTAATCATTTAGATCAAAGGCCTCAACTGGGGTTCATGTAACGTTATTGGTGGTCTACAGTAATATTTTAGTCATCCATAGAGCATTTTCACTTCAGAATGGTTGTTACAATTGAGAATTGGAATTTCTACAGTAATTTATACTACATTAAAATACTAAATATAGAAAAAAAATCTCTGAAAATAGCAGAAAACAAGATCAAGTGATGCAAGTTAGCGTCTCTTTTACTCTACCTTTTCATGTTTTGACTGTAAAAGTTAAATAAAAACTGAGAAGGATTATATAAAGAAATATTATAATTTATTATATAAATTAATTTAACACAATAATAATAATAATATTAATTTTAAATATTAATATAAATTAATTCATATATTAATAGACTGGACATTGTGAAAAGGTGTAATCTTTAAATATCATTAACGTCAATGGAGCTGAATATAAATAAAATGTGAAATTAGCATCAACCACAGGGATCTGATTGAATAAGTCTGCATTTCTTTTTAAATTTGTTAATTCCACATTATTTTACAAGTGTACATAAATGTTCCATAGAATTTATTTGTTAATTACAAAGTTTATTTTCATTAAATTAATTTTACTTCAAAATAAAGAATATACATTTACTATTTCTATAATACAATTCTTAACCTTATTTATTAGTAAAAAAATAAAATAAGCTTTTTTTATCAAATGTTTATGGGGGAGTCCACAAAAAAAAAATTAAGAGTAAAAGTGGTCCATGGGTTAAAAAAAGATTGAGAACCACTAATTTAGATGACTATTTACTCTTTTTATACCAATAAATTTATACAAACTCATATGAAGGGGTGCTGAAAATTTCTCCAACAGACCCACTTCAATAGAGTTAACCAAACATCAGAATTTGTTCATGGAATCCATTCCTGGTTTACCAAGAACTCTTCAGTACTCTCCTCCCCACATAATTTTGGATTTGTAAAGAAAGGACTAACACATACCAACATATAAGCAAAAATCAAAACTGTTACATTACATATATATATATATATATATATATATATATATATATATATATATCTTTTATTAAAGACATTTTTATGTTTAACATTCTTTTTATAGATACAAGTATTTAAGTAAATGCTCTGTTTATAATAAACAGTATTAAATAACATTTACCGGCCTGAATGTCTGAGAAATGTAAACAAATGACATCATACATTAAGAAATGGACAAAGTCCGACAATTTTTTTTATTTTGATATGCCATGAGCAGTTATGTATGTGACATTCATGGAAGATTAAAGTTTATAAGCAGTAAATTCGACCTTGCCTACCGAACGATCCTTGGTGGCCGAGAGGTTAGGCACGTCAGCGTAAATGACGGTTCCGTATAGGATGCAGGTTCAAATCCTGTCCAAGGACGAATATTTTCTATGAAAATTTCTCGGATATTCAGGCCGGTAAATGTCATTTAATACTGTTTATTATAAACATAGCATTTACTTAAATACTTGTATCTGTAAAAAGAACGTTAAACATAAAAATGTCTTTAATAAATAAAATTGTCGGACTTTGTCCATTTCTTAATATATATATATATATATATATATATATATATATATATATATATATATATATATATATATATATATATATATATACATACATACACTGTGCGATGGGTAAATTGTCGCCATTTTATATTTTTAATTTCATACATGTGTATAGTTTGTTTTTGAGTTTGTCAACTACACATTATATTAAGGTCAGTTGGGAACCATCTGTGAGAAAAAGAACACTCTGGTTTTCGCCAAAAATTTGGAAATGGCATGCTGTACTACTTGGCAATTGCACCAGAAGCTCCAATATGAACATTTCAGAGTGTTTGGGTGTCAATCTGAGGACAGTGCAGAGGATTCGGAAAGAGTTGGATGAGTCTAAGTGTGATTATAAAGTTAAAGCAACTTGGAAAACACAGTGATTGTTCTGATACAAAAAAACTCCATAATTTGTAGATGAGGGCCTCAACATGGATGCCTACATCAAGTGCCATGAGGAGGTAGTTCTGCCTTGGGTCAAGAGGGTGGCTGCTGGAAGATCCTATGTCTGGCAACATGACTCTGCACCATGACACACAAGCAGGAGAATCCAGTCATAGTTGAGGCCCTTTTAGAATATGAATGGCGGGATAATGTCACTATCACGCTGAATAAAATTAGTAAAGATTTATTGTAAAAACCAGTATAATAAGAATAAAGGCAACAGTTATGCATAAGGTCGTCGCAAGTCAATCCAGTAGTGAGTGTTACTATTGGAAGGTCGGTAGTTCTCACTAAAGTCTGAGTTGTACTCAACAGATCCCAGCTAGTCTCTGTTGACTTACAGATACTTATAGGTAATTACTACCTATAGTGTAGTCACTCATAGGGGGTTCCATTACATCACTAGTGATCACTCCAAACCCCTTTGTAATCACAATAAGACTCATCCAATTATTTCCGAATCCTCTGCATTGTCCTCAGATTGACACCCAAACACACTGAAATGTTTGTATTGTTGCTTCCAGTGCGAATGCTAAGCAGCATAACATGCCATTCCCAAATTTCTGGTGGAGTGAATTGTGTCAGGGTGCTTTTTTTCTTGCAGACGATGTCATTGACAAAATCCAAAACAAACGGCATGTATGCACAAAATTAAAAATATAAAATGGCAATAATTTACCCATTGCACCCTGTATAGTAATAAGAAATACACACAGACAGACAGGCATACTTACAGAGTTCCTGTCCTTAACACATTGTCAGAAATTTCCATTATTTTTTTTTTTTTTTTACTAAGCCATAAATCTGCAAGGACGGAAATTCTTACCATTTACAATGGATGAATTAACAAAACTTTTGATGTAATGTAAAAGCCCCCCACCTGCAATTTGGTGGAAGGGGAGGTTTTTTTTGTTTTTTTATTAAGTGCATACAAAAGTAATTATTTAATTTACGGGGATATATTGTCGTCATTCCACTGCTCATGTCTAGAGATATCATCTAGCTCTTAATTTTTCTTAATTTTATTTAGAAACAGTTATTGCTCGCTAATTTCCACCAAGTGCAAGTACACATTGCCCGAACCAGGGATTGAACTGACAACCACATCACCAAATTTAAAAACCAACACTTTTACCCATTAGGCCATTGTAGCATAATTTCCTTCATTTCATTTAGCATTTAGAGGATAAAAAAGAACAGAAGTCATTATCTGGGATACATGTTTTAGGTGTTTACAAAGTCCTCGTATGGATTCTGCTATTGTGACAAGGTGTGTATTGGGAAATAGTTTCAGTTTATTTTGAATATAGACATTGCAGAATTTTTTTTCTTGTCCAACTAACCTTTTCTTAGCTGTACTGCTGTCTGTGTGTGTCATGGCATAATGGATATCAACTCAGAATGAGAAATTTGAGAGCCAAATTCAAATTTCCATCAAGTTTGTGACATTCACTTATGCACCAATACCCTTGGGAAAGGTACAAATCCATTTCTTCTCCCTCCAGCTATGGGTTGAATAGCAGGACAGACTGGATCCTATCTCCTTCATTGGCAACCAGTCTACCGCAGAAATAAATGGCAACCTACTGCAGGAAAATCAGTCATGAATTGAAAGAAACATGATCACCCAAGGACGTATGGCACTTGACTGACTGGCTGCCTTACTTGTCAAAAAAGGATCCAACTGCTCTGCTTGTTAACCATAACGGGCTTAAAGAGAAATGGAATCCAGTCTTTCCCAAGGGTGTAAAATGTAAAGTTAATATAAACAGTTTTGAATTAAACTGTTTGCCAATTCTGCCTTTCACACAAGGAAAGGTATGAAGTCACCTCTTTTCCCCTCATTATGGGTTAATTAGTATGACTTGTATCAGCAAAATCATTATCTGAAAAAGATTCTTACAATCCAAAAATATGTTCTGGTTTTAAATAGCCCATAAAGGGTTGATAAACCATAAAAAGAAACTAGAATTAATCACCTTCTGTTTGTAAAGTTATGTCACTTTTTTGGCAACAAAATAAAAACTAACAAATGCAAAATTTGTAAAGAACATAATCGACATTATTAACAATGACAAATGTCCTTTACAATATTTTATTATGCTTTGTAGATATTAGGAAAGTGGATGAATGCTGCCAAGTAATTTGCTTTGTCCATTAAAATGATGTGAATGCCAAAATATAGCAGCAATTGGCTCGGTCCAGCTCTGACCATGGGACCAACCAACCAAAACATTGAAAAAAAAAAAAAAAAAAATGCTTTGTAGAAATTGCTAGAATTTTAACACAAAAAGTCAGGTGAAAATTTGACCAAAATGGCCAAGGAGTTAGCAAACTTTCCCCAATCTATCCAGGAAAAACCTGATTTGTTTATCCTCCAATTACATGAAGCTACCAAGAGAGCCTTGAAAAGCTAAAAAGAAGTGTTTTATTAGAACATGGCTAAGTGAAATAGAGGAGGCATGGTGGAGTAATGGATCCATTACATTCACTTACGGGCTAATACCCTTGGGAAAGGGTAGGAATCCTTTTTCCCACTCCACCCCAGCTATGGGTAAATATTAGGTTGGGGCAAAAATAATATCGTTTTTTGACGTTAAAAAATACGTCAAAAAACGATATTATTTTTGCACCAACCTAATAGCAGGACAGACTGGGTTCTATAGCCTTGGATGGCAACTGGTCTACCGCAGAAAGAAATAGCAGCCTACTGCAGGAAAAAAATCTGCTTCGTCAGTCCTGTATCGAAGGATACATGATTGCCTAAGCATGGCACATAGCTGACTGAAATGAAATAGAGAAGCTCACTTGATTCCCTGAAAGAAAAAGAGTACAAAATCCCTGAATCAAGGAGTGGGGAATGATATTGCGACTCCTGGAAAAGTAGAGTGATACCATAAGAAGAAAAAAAAAATTGACAAAGTCTGAATATCTTTGACTGATTGATTTGTTTTTTTTTCTTACAGCTTAACTTTTTGTAGGTTATTTTAAAGCAAGAAAATATTTTTAGATTGCAAGAATTTTTTTTTTTTTTTTTTTTTTTTTGAGATAATAATCTTTTTTTAGATGATAATGATTTTACTGATTAACTTATATCTAATGATAAAAGAAGTGGAGTCAGACCATTTCCCAAGAGTATTTGCACATCAGTGAATATAACGAACCTGATTGGAATTGGAACTCGGCACAATGATTTCCAATTATGAACCACTGTCCATTACACCACCTGCACATTGAAGCTTACAGCATCTGATATTTCCAAGCGGTCAGCCATCTAGGTAGTGAGCAGGCTTAAATTTGATGATCATACATGAACTGGTGTTTCAGGTGTGATATGGCTGTAAGCTCTTGAGGAAGGATATACCAAACATGGCAAATATACGAACAAGTCTACAACTATGGATTTTATTTTCTTATTTTTCTTATTCCTGGAAGGATACCAAAAGAAACGGATTCCTGAGAACGACCAAAGAGCCAAGCAAGCTGAAAGTCAGGACAAAAACACAGTCACAGAAACTCATCCAAATGCATAAGAGTAATAACTGAGATAAGAATTCACGAGACCTTGTATGAACAGAGCTGAGTGTACCTGGCATTAAATTCTTGACCATTTGTTAAAATTTCAAGAGAAACAAGCAAACATTTAGGGGCATCCTGCATAGTGAAAAGAATTTTTGCCAATTTCTAAACCTCATCTGCAGAGGAAGACTGATTCAGTTAATTCTGTCATGAACTGGACGTGGATTGATATTTAGATTAATTTCTATCAATTTCTTTTTTTGTTTTTTTGTTTTTCTAAAAAGGTAAGAAAGAAAAATACAAATAAAGATGGAAAGAAAGATGACATTTTCTCATAAATTTCATCCTGAATGAACTAAAAAGCCATTAATAATCAAATTTCTTTTCATAATATTCTAATCAATTGCCTTATTTTTTTTTTTTTTTTTTTTTCAGAATAATGAATACATGAGATCTACAAAAACATAATCTGATCTAACCAGATAGACATGCATGTGGCTAAATATACTAATATTCTGTGGACTTTTAATCAAAAAATGCATTATTAATCTGAATATATATTTAACTCGGATTTCTGTCATTTATTTTTACCTAGTTTAATATTCAAATTTTTTAAATTTGGGAATGATTCAAATTTTATTTGGGTATCAGAACATGTTGAAAATAAAAATTTTGTTGAATTGAGAACAGTTTCAAGTGAAAGCAAATGTGAGAAAAATGGCAGAGTTAAATGAAGGAAAATGTGAGTGAAAAGAGAGTCGGGTGAAGGCAAGTGTGAGTGAAAGGTCGAAGGCAAGTGTGAGTGAAAGGTCGAAGGCACGTGTGAGTGAAAGGTCGAAGGCACGTGTGAGTGAAAGGTCGAAGGCACGTGTGAGTGAAAGGTCGAAGGCACGTGTGAGTGAAAGGTCGAAGGCAAGAGAAGAACAGATTTGAATGAAAGTGCATTTGAGAGAAAGGGCAGAGTCGAGTGAGGGAAACTATAAGGGAAAAGTTAATCGTGTGAACACGAGTATGAGAGAAAGTACAGAGTTGAGTGAAAACAAAGATGAATGAAAAAGCAGGATGAAGGTGAATGTAAGGGAAAAAAGTGAGTTAAATGAACCATCCAAATCAAATGAAGGTGTGAGCAAATGTGTACAGGAGAAAAAAAGCATTGTATATAGTAAAAGAAAGGTTGGTCAGTTTTTCCTCGTTCCAGTATTTGACAACAATAACATTCAATTCTTTGGTAGATGAAATTTAGTACAAGTTTCCACACACACACAGTAACACCTTATCATAGATATAGCCTTTTGCTAATCCTGCAATATGCCAACTAAATATATATTAATATTTATTCTGCGATTCATCAATGATAATTAATATCTAGTTTGGCAGATGCTACATACGAAGACTATATTTCGCTTTATTATCAAACACTTCATTCACATGTTTTTTTCTTCTAAAACAAATGAGGAATGAACCGTGGAAGCAAGATGAAAAAATATGAACTTTTAAAAAATATTTCCATAAAAGTAGAAGCATTATTAATTTAAAAAAGAGAAAAATTATTTTTCTAACATATATTAAAAACTTTACACAACCTTTTGTAACGTCAATTTAATAAAATCTTATTTTCATTCAAAAAATTAAAAACGCAAAAGTTTAGTCAATAATTTAATTTTAAAGGGAAATAATTCCTATTTTTATGAATATGAATTACTTCCCCTGAATTACAAAATATTAATGAAAATAAAGCAATTGAAATGAAGATGAAAGAAATCCTAGTGGAAAATGAAGAACTCTTGACAATGCTTCATCTAATCAAAATCCCAAATAATGTTACTACTACTACTACTATTAGTGGAAATAATGCTTGAAGTCTAAGTTAGCTGGTCAGACTGGACTCATTCCACTACAGTAATAGCCTGCTCATCTTGTTTTTTATAAGTCTGTCATGTCACACATTAAATAAAATACCATAAACATTAAAGAAAATTGTTATTCCCAGCAGTGAAAGTCTAGAATTTGTTTCTTACAGAACCAACCAAAAGAACTAAAATGAATTTACTTACTGTGACTATTGTTTCGTTTCTCTGCATCACGACATTCTTCGTGTACAAATCTTTCCAACATGGTACTGTAAAAAAAGAAAAAAAATCTTTAATTAACGTTTTAAAAATTTCAATTAGTAATTTAAGGAGTCATTACCATTCCACAACTTGTTATACTGTGGGATACTAGTAGGAGTGCGTATGGTATTGAGACACCCTTCTTCCTGGATAAATTGTATGCCTCAATTTACCCAAACAATACGACAACAACAAACAGAACAAGATCAATATACCAAACATTTTTTCAAGCTATTAATATGTTAATTGCAGATTGAACTGCCCTCTGAAAAGTTATCCCAAATTTTTTTGAAACATGAATCTCTACCTTTATTGTTTTTATCCCCACATTTTGCAAATAAATTCTTTGTTATTTCTCAGATTGTTTTCAGAGGTTGTCTTTTAACAGCCCTTTGAAACAGGGTCATATCCTTGTTCACAGTCTCCAAATAATGTAACACTTTTCGCCGCCACCTACACCCAGTAGTGTAACCACACTTAGTGGCCCAGTCTTCGGGGTCTTATTACAATGCTTTAACCGTGGCTAACTGTGTGCTGATCAATGTTGATGCTGGTCCACGATGACTGTTGGTTTCTTTGATCCACACTATATCTACCCACGTTGTGTTCTTGATCTAAGAGCAGTAGACGATTGAATGTTGTCGTAAGGTAGTTACAGGGATTGCTTTTCCCTTAACTCCAACCTGCTACACTTCTCATTTCACACCACTACTCTACACAGGTGAGGCTAAATTCCTCCTCTGTATTCTAACTCTGCCCACTTCTCAGGGTGCATAACTATTTGTGACACATCTAATTTTTAAAATGTGTAGGAGAAAAGGCGTGGTTTATTCTCCTCATTAATTTCAATTCTCTGACTGACTCACACAAATCAGAACACCTTAGCACGACATGATTGGTCTTCATAACCTCAACCCTAAGAAAAGGGATTCATTCCTTGTTTTTGTTTTCATCAATGAAAATACATGTTTTCCTAATTTCTCCAGAAAGAGATAAACTTATTTCCCAATTTGTTTTCATCAATGAAAATATATTTGTTTACCTAAATTTTCAACAAAGAGATTATTTGTTTTCCATCCCTGGGCTGGTCACTGTCTCAACGAAAACACAAGCCAGATCACCTGCTTGTTATGATGAAGTGATTTTCATAATCTTAACTTTTGCAACAGGTTCATTCTCAGTTTTCATTTCTCAATTTGTTTTTGCTAACAAAAATATCATTTTCATCTGCTTTTCTGCTCACCAGTCATATGTTTTCCCAATTTGCCAAGAAAGATGAAATTGTTCCCCAAATCTGTTTTCGTCCACATACTAGACTCTCAAAAGATAAAAAATAAACTTTAGGAGAGAAGAAATACAGGCAGTACCATTCTCACCAACGAAAATGTCTCTTCCTATATTTCATTTTGGGCTTAACCCTTTCTTTCTGTTTAGAATTAATGTTTAACCACCTCACAGCCTAAGTGTCACAGTCTCTCAACAAAGCCCTTTAGTTTAACAAAGTTTAACAGCGGAAAAAGAAAAAAAAAATGGAGATATTAGCCCAATAATATATGCAGTAATGGAAATATTAAATCTTGGTACTTTTCAAAACAATTTACTAAAAGGTAATTTTCCATACTTTGATGATGAAAATATTAAGTTGGCCAGAAAAAAAAGCAAAATTTTTATGGAGCAACACCAACATTTATTCTTCAAAATAATGTCCATCATTCTTGACAATATTCTGCCAGTGATCAGCCAGCATCCAAATCTGTCCCAGATATCAGTCCGCTGGCTTTGAATCAAAAAACTGTAAACAAGCTTCCTCCACCAGTCACTCAGAGCCACAATCATGTATATTTTTAAGTCTATCATTTTTCCTTGATTGAATATTGTTGCCACATATGGCCTGGTGCTCCTGCTATATATTTAGAGACCCATGATAAAATCCAAAGAAGAATCTGCAATGTTATTGGTTCTGTTCTGGCATCCCAGCTTCAGTCACTTTCACACCACTGTAATGTAGCTTCCCTGTGCCTTTTCTATAAATACCTTCATGGTAATTATTCTGATAAGCTTTACTCTATGGTACATAGACTTTATGAATTTAAGCACAATACTTGATTGGAAAAAATGTTTCATTGTTTTACAATTGAATTGGTTAGATGTAACACTAAGTTCTTTGCTAACAGTTTCTTTTCTCACACTTCTCACCTGTGGAACTCTCTTCAAGCATCTTGCTTTCCAGCCAATTTTGATCTTCAAAAATTTAAATGTAATGTCAATAGTTATGCACTGTCTTCTTGATTCCTCTTCCTTTATTGCTTTTGCTTTTTAATAATATTTTCTTATTCTTTCACCCTCTGTAACCGCTTGTGGCTTTATTGCCTTGCTCGAGGTGAAATGATTAA
The DNA here is from genome assembly GCA_963932145.1 of Acanthosepion lycidas. Lineage (NCBI taxonomy): Eukaryota > Metazoa > Mollusca > Cephalopoda > Sepiida > Sepiidae > Acanthosepion > Acanthosepion lycidas. The sequence continues at coordinate 73,159,126 of OZ010607.1, read as the reverse complement.
AAAAAAAATCAATCAATTATCAATCTTATTACATGAAAGCCATTGTCACTTTTTTGTTGGTTTTGCCCCACCAAAGCCAACACATAAATTTAAGTAAAGCACGCCTGAATTCAAATCTATGATCTAGAATTAAACAAGCAAGCAATATACCAATAAGCCAGCAGACTGCTGCTGAAATATTCAGGTAAAATAAATTTAATATTCTCTAGATTTAATACATTTTATTTCAACAGGAGATTTATGTCAATAATATCTTTAAGGGATAAACTTACTTGTTTGAATTGAAAAGTTTATTAACACTTCTGCCGCAGTGGACATACTCCTACATGCTTATGAGACTTACATGACCTGTTGTTGACGTATATATGCAGGGCGTCCAAAAGAATGTACTCACTCTTTAAATGACAGGAAATACTAAGTGTTGTAAACTTTGTAAACTTGGATGTGCGGATGGTGTAATGGATAATGCCTTGGAACTGTTAATCAGAGAGCCAAGTTCCAATTCCAGTTGGGTTTGTTATACTTACACACAAATACCCTTGTGAAGGGTATGAATCCACTACTTCTACCCCCAGCTATGGGTTAATTAGAAGGATCTGTATCACTAAAATTATTATTATCTTAAGAAAAATCTTGCAATCTAAAAATATTTTCTGGCTTTAAATAACCTGCAAAGGGTTGATAAACTGTAGAAAATGAATCAATTTAAATGACAATAAATGCTGTACTCATTAACATGCAAACAAGATTAATGGCTAAAATTAAGGAATATTAATGTTTAGTGACTAACAAAGAAGATTAACAGTTTAAATTAAATATTAAATGAAATTAAATGCATGGATCTGAAAACAAAATATTCAACAATTTATAAGAATTCAAAAGTGAGTACATTTTGGGAGGAACACTGTGTCTGTGTGTATATATATATATATATATATATATATACACACACACACACAGACATTTTTCAAGTCAGGCTTATATATTTAAAAAAAATTGACATTGCCTGCTGTCTATGTGTGTTTGTGTCTATATATAATAAATATTACTTATTTTTATATTTTATTATGATTATTTATATATTATAATAAATATATATTTTTATATTTATATGAATTAAAAAATGAGTACATTTCAGGAGGGACACCCACTGTGTGTGCATGCATATATATATATATATATATATATATATATATATATATATATATATATACACACACATTTTTTTTAGACAGGCTTATACTTTTTTTAAAAAACTTACATTGCCTGCTGTCAATGTCTATATATATATATATATATATATATATGTGCATGCATGCATGATTTTTTTTTTTTTTTTAAACATATTTATACATGTTTATGAAACTTACATTGACTGTTGTTGATATATATATATATATATATATATATATATATATATTGAATGCAGTGAAATGTCAGTTGCAAGCAATTAGTGTTATTTCAAAAACAAAATTTGTCTATATAAAAAAAAAAAAAAATTAAAAAAATTACAAACAGAAATTCAAATTTATCTAATTCCCCTCCCCTCCCCACCCCACATTTACTGGTAATAGCAATTAAAACCAATTAAACAAAATATTTCTATTGAGTTTTTTTTTAATACAAAATATTTTTTGATAATTTAAAATGTCATCATCAAATTATTCTTTGGTGTTAGACTTCAAAGCCTACCAGTTACAAATGAATTGATTCAAATGAAAAGCAAGTGGTTGGAAGATCTTTTTTTTTTCTTTTTGTATTTATCAGCCTTGGTTTCTGATTGATTCTTCTCAAATTACAAGCCAAACTCAACAAACAATCCATAACAGACAGACTGGCCTTCCCTACTTTCTTCAGCTGATTGTTTAAACTTGTTCAAACTGGCATTCAAGATCAACACAAAGGAAAGATTCAAAATAACTGTCATGATTTCAGTTCTTTTTATCAACCCTGTCACTGACAAGGAGATTTCTATCAAATTTCCAAAATAATAAAAATGATGATAACACTGATATTGTTTCTATAGAAACACCTCCTCCTCTAAGATATAATCATCATTTTCTGTGTCTATATTCCCGAGAGGAGGTGTTGTAACTATTTACATTGTTCGGACTGTTATCCTCGTCTTTATTGTCATATCCACTAAGTTTCGACCATTGTATACGCCGGCCTTCTTCAGGTGATATAAGAGGAAATTTTGAGCCAAATGTTTTATTTAGTTGACTGGGGTAGCTTGTTCTAGTTCCACATGTCATGCCTTCTCCCAATAACACATGGCCCAGTGGATAAAAACATTTGTTGAAGTAATCCAAAAGTGACTTGACCCAAAGAGTTGTGAGTTCAATACCTGGTCACAGCAGAGGTGAAAAAAAACTTGAAGAGTTGAATTATCAAAGGGAATTAGCTGAAACTGAGACCTCCTGAAAAGCCATAGCACATGGAACTAGAACATTCTAAACCCATGGACTAAAAGGGTTTGGTTCAAAATATCAAATACCTGATGATGGTCAAAGCATACAATAGCCGAAACAATGTAGGCAATAAGGATGACGACAACAGTCTGAACAATGTAAATAATCATTTTTTTTTTTTTTTTTTTCCATTACTATTATATTCACTTACACGCAAATACCCTTGGGAAAGGTATGAATCCAACTATTGCCCAATACCAGTTATGTGTTAATTATGAAATAAATCATTATTATTTAAAAAAAAAAAAAAAAAAAATCTTACAATCCCAAAAATACTTTCAATAAGCTGGAAAAAATGAATGAATCAATCAATAAAAATCAGTAAATACCTTTTATATTTTTTTATACATGTTTGATTCTATTCTATTCAGTAACTTCTGTCTATCATGTCTGTAGAACTAGGCTGACCACTCATTTAGAAGTGTCACCATGACAGCAAACTGGTTAAACCAGCCACTGAAACATACTTGGTCTAAGGAAGCAGCTCTAAAAATAACAACTTTTGTATACAATGAACAGAGCCTTCATGACTGGCCTCGTAACTAAATTTTTACAGGACATCAAGAGGATAGAACTTTTTAACCTAATTATATACATTGATGGGTGCGGCATTCAAAAGAGAGGAAGTTGTGGGGAGCCATGATCACCTACTTCATGAAGGGACATGGAACATAGAAGAAGAGAATATATCTTCCTTGCAGTCAAGTAGCAGCATCTGTGTTATGATAATGGCAGACAAAGCCAGGCAGTATAAAAAAAATGACTTTACGAAAGAATAGAATACAGCAATAAAAAAATGAAGAAAAATATAATGGAGGCATTGAAAAGTGAGATTAAAATCAGCAGAACAAAACTCGTAACAGAAGACATTTCAAGTATCACAGAGGCTGAAAACCTGTGATTTTGACGCAGATAGCACAATCAACAGCTGCAAGATTGGTAATCAACTGGAGAGGCAAGAACATCAACATCAGGAAGGTCATTAATGAAATTTAGAAACAACATAAGTGCAAGGAGAAAGTCCTGAGTGACACCTGCATTAATGCAAAATGATCTAGAAGAGTGGCCAGTAAAGACAAATTTCATTCCATGATTTGATAAGAATGACTGAATCAGTTTAAAAATCCACCCAGAAATACCATAAGTTGTGAAGATCAGCATGCCAAACCCTGCCTTCAAGATCTCCAAAGCAACAGCCCGAGCTTCACTATTCTTATCTAAAGCTAACCCAGACTCTTTCAGCAATAATCGTTAACACATCAACAGTTGACCTAGAGAAGCGAAAGCCATATTACTTATCTGAAAGAAGACCCTGCAAGATGAGATGCTTAACAAATTCAGAGTTGATAAGAGCCTCTCGTACTTTCCTAAAAAGAAGAAAAGCTAATAGGCTGGTAAAAGGATCAAACAGTTTGCCTGAGTTCTTGAAGATTCAAACGACAGAAGAGGAAAGCAAGAAGTAGCAAGACATTTATTATAGAGTTTAGAGAGAACAGGGGCCAGTTCAGGAGCAATAGTCTTTAAGAAAGAATTATAGCAGGGATATCATCAATTGCCCATGCTTTGAGAGATGATAGCAGAAACCATAGACACAATTATATGTGTCTATCCCTCAACAGAGAACTCAGTTCTAAGTGAAAAGTCAGGCAAAGATATTCCAGGTGAGCCGAAAGTAGAATTTAAAGAATTTGTAATTACATGTTAGGTAAATACAGCATTTTAAAAAGCAGGTGGTGGCATTAGTGTGTGTGCGTGTGTGTGTGTGTGTGTGTGCGTGCGTGCATGTCAATTCTAGTGGGCATTTTTTTGTGTCTATCTTGTAGTTTCTGTATGTGTGTATCTAATTCCAGTTAGTATTGGGAAAGTAGTTGTATACATGCATACATCCTCATTTTTTCACACTACTGGCTTCAGGAATTAAACAAACAATAACACCACAAGGGCACCTCGGTGGGGTGTAATGGTTAACAAGCTTGCTTCGCTAGATCTATTACTACCGAATAGTAAGTTCGATCTCCACTGGGTGCTCCACACTTTTGGCTGTGTGCCACATCTAAGCTACGCTGAGAAAATCATTTTAGAGCACTTCAGCATGGTGTAATGGTTAGCAAGCTTGTCTTGCTAGAACAATTACGATCCTCACTGGGTGCCCCCATACTTTCAGCCTTGTGTCACATCTAAGCTATGCTTAGAAAATCACTATTTGGGGCACCTCAAGGTGGTGTAATACTTAACAAGCTTATCTCACTAGAACAATTATGACCGAGTAGTGAGTTTGATCTTCACTGGGTGCCCTCTACTTTCGGCCTTATGCCACATCTAAGCTATGCTTAGAAAATCACTATTTTGGGCACCTCAAGGCAGTGTAATGGTTAGCAAACTTGTCTTGTTAGAACAATTACAACCGAGTAGTGAGTTCGATCCTCATTGGGTGCCTACTACTTTTGGCCTTGTGCCACATCTAAGCTACATCTGGAAAATCACTATACAATAACACCACTACATATAAACATGTGAGATCAACCTGACCAATGAAACTAGAATTCGAAATACTAAAACTTTCTCTTCCACAATTCATTTCTTCAGGCCCATGTGTAATCACATTAACGTAAACATCAATTTAATCCTAAAGGATGAGACTTGTCACAAAAGAATTTTTTCCACTTTGTTATACATTTTCCTAAATTCATTGCCCCCCAAATTCTGACAAATCTAAAATAAAAGCGAAACATTATATGTATAAATATTTCACTATTTGTTGCCTATTTAATCAGAATTAAATAAAATAAAAATTGGTTGAAACAACTGAATATCCATGAAGATGAATTAAAAATACTAACCGGTGAAAATCGGGAAATAATTCAGAAAACAAATTTGTAACATCATCTTTTTCAATGGTCCCATCATGATCCTGAAAGAAGAGATGCACATAACGTTGAATGAAATCAACTGAGACAGATAATGCGAGAATAATCTTTTTTATCAGCAATTTCTTCAATATTATAATACATTGTTTTAAATAATTGATAAATTTACCAAAGTTAAACGTTTTTATTCCATAGATTCGCCTACCCATCAGAATACTTTTGAATGTTGCTACATTCATTTTCAAGGATTTCATTTTTTGTGAGTTTATCTGTTTTTGGTTCCATAAGTCTTGGTGACTGATTTTCCTTCACACATGATCAGCTATGCCTGACTTCAGAATCTATAGTTGCGATAATAACCAACAGATTGGATAAATCCATAATAATTCTTAAGGTCAGAAATGCAGACAGAAATCAGAAACTGTGTGAAGGTGCAATTTACATACCTTTTCGTACTGTTCAAACTTTTTACGGGCTTCAGCTATACAATTTTGAGAAAGACTCTGCAACAAAGAAAAACCAGAAAAAATTACTTAACATCTTGGGAGGGAACAGTCATTTTTTTTTTTTTTGTATGGACAATTTTTTATTTTCTTTCAAATCTCACTCAATGGAATCAATGAACTGATCATGAACAGACATGCGGTAGACAAGATACATGAACCCCTTTTAATGTCTTGTAAAAGGCAACTTTATATTAATCTTACTTATTATAAAATGCAGATTGTGTGTGTGTGTCTGTACGTTTATATATTGGATTGGATTTCCTACATTTTTCAACCGATTTCAACAAAACTTCACAGGACTGCATAAAATTACCTTGTGGTGGTTCTGACAGCGCCAAAAATTGGAAAAGTACAATTGTTTTTGCACAAAATCAATTTGAAAACATGATAAAACACAATACTGTCACCAGAATGAAAGGGGGACAACTCATATCGAGTTATACTTATAAAACCCAGGTTGTTTGTGTGTGTGTGTGTGTGTGTGTTCGTTTATATATGGGATCGGATTTCCTACATTTTTCAACCGATTTCAACAAAACTTCACTTTTTTTTTTTTTTGTTGCACACTTTTTTCTTTATTTTTACATTCAGAATGCTTTAAAAATTCCATTTACAAGACAATTGTTTATAATAAAATTCTATTCAATCGGTAGACTCATAACGATTGAAAACAATGTTTTTGTTTGAGTTTGGGTTTGACCAATTTGTAAACAAAAAAAATAAAAAATAAAAAAAGCTAATTAAGACATGTGTGTCCGTCAACCTTAAACAATAATCTTGGTCAATTTTATTTTTTAGTCTTTGTGATGGCCGATACTTGATCTATCTCTTACTGTTACATCCCCAGGTAACGCTGGGCTCTACTGCTAGTATAACATATATGTAACATCTGCATCCTGTGTCATATAAGGACACACAAAATCTCTCCAATTTCCTGTAATTTGGGAAATGCTTAAAAATGGCTGATTTCATGAAAAGCTTTTTTCTTTTCTTTTTTTTTTTTTTTTTCATGTTGAAATTATATTTGTAAATCCAAAAAAGTACTGGATTAGTTAGCTACTCTATAAATTTGCAACATATACTAATTTTTATTGGTAGACTTTTAGGAAAATCAATAAGAAAATTGGAAAAAATTTGTCCTTTCAAACTTCATCAGACTAAGTGATGTTTACGTTATAACTACACATATCCAGGAGGAAATTTTAATCTTCAAATTTTTTTTTCTATAAATAAGTGTTTGGGTTTATAGTCTAACCAATTTCATTTAGTTTCTTTTTTTTTGTTTGTTTTTATCATTTTTATGATTACATATCCCATATTGTGATAATAGGCAGGATTAGGGTTAGGGTAAACTGTAAAACAAATGTTTCACTTGTTTTTATTATTCCTCAGAATTAACAAGTTTTATGTCATCTACCAATAAAAATTTCTAAATTATTTGAAAGAAGAGATTGATAAATATGAGAGAGTGATAAAAAGTTCATGGCCCTTTCTTAAAAATCAGTATTCTGATGTTTGATCATTGAAATACTGATTTTGTGATGAAGATTGGTCTGGCAACTTTTCAGCACCAACTCATCCAAAATCAAAAAAAATATCAAGAAAATAGTTTTTCACCTGGATAAGTTGTCCTTATTAAGAATACAGAATCAAAGGGTCAACAAACCTTTTATACTTTTACAATTGTAAAATTATAACCCTGCCCCACCTTAAGATCCCTTACACACACACATGCACAATGAAAAAAAAATTACATCAATGAAGTACATATGAAAAAAGAAAAATTGAGAAATAATAGCAGCCAATTGCTGATACCCCCTGACGAGTGGACAGAGTAATTCCTGGAGAGTACATCTATGAAACTCTGGAATCGGAAAGCTGAAGATAACATCAATCAGACAAAGCTTTTACTTTTATAACATATGCATGTCATAACATCACTGTACTTAATATTAGTACCTTTTTAACCACTATTTCTAAGGGCAGAGTTGTAAAATTTGCTATGCTTATTAATTGATTCTAAATTCTATGGAACACATACCCTCTTCCATAGAATTTAGAATCAGTGCAACCTATTCTAGCAAAGAGGTTTTTAATAAGTATAAGGAATTTTACAACTCTGCCCTTAGAAATATAATAGTTAGAAAAGTATTACTAGATTTGAATAAATATTATTTGCTCTACTTGGTAATGATCACTCTTAAGAATAGTGTTTTGGTTATTGGAATTTTATTCCATCTGTACCAAACCTCAGTGTGTGTATGTGCGTGTGTGAGATACTGGGATCTCAGGGGGTTGATCAAACAAAAAGGGAAAGAAAGAAAAGAAAAAGAAAGAGAATCAAACCCAAATTTAACTTGAAGGAATTCAGTAAGAATGAGCAAAACCAAGACTACTCGTCCTTACCCATGCCCATCCCACTTCCCGCCAATGAGAAAGAAACCATTGATGTATCCTTGAAGATGTCAAATAGAAAAACATGTTGTCAATAAAGAGACCCTCGTCGTTACTGAAATGATATTGAAAGATTTGGATAAAAAGCCAGGAAAAACTATCTGGATTGAACTGGCCACCCAGAAGAAAAATGTCCCTACATAGATAGGCTGATGGGTTTGTTCATTTTAATTTCTGTGACATTCATCAAAAAAAATTATAATGACTGAAAATCCCTTTTCCCCCCACGCATACTGAAAGTTTGGATTCATCACAGAATGGTGTATCTACCCTTGAAGTAGGCTGAGGTTAGATGCTGAGAAAGTGGGAGAAGAAAAAGAGAGAAATTAGCACTGCCTATATGAAGTGATAGCCTGAGATGAGACGTGAAGAGAGTAGGAGTTAAGAGGCAGCTTGATTCCTCTGACCACTCTCAAAAGAGGGCTTTGAAAAACAACTTGAGTAAACATATTTTGAGAATATGGAATTTCATAAAAAGGTTGATGCTTAGGGTGCAAGACAACCAAACCCAGACTTTGGTCAAACCCACTCCTGTTGGACGCAGGACTCCATATAATCAGGTGGTTTGAACCACTTGAAGTGTCCCCACATTACTGCTACTGGAATCGACATTGTTCACCAAGACCTCCTGACCAAAAAATTAAAGTTACTACCAACACAAGCTGTAGACTCCAAAGGGGATCCCAGTGTCCTACAGTAGTGGGAAGGCTTAAAACTGCTGTATACAACAAATCATATAAACCAAATCATTTTTAACCCAAGTTAGTTCTTTATTCCAAAAGATTCTTGTTTTTTTGTGTGTAGCTCCCGGCAGTTGACTCATCTTCACTTCAGTTTGCTTCATCAGCGATCGTCTCACCCTCTGAGATCAAAAACACGTGGCAGAGGAGTGAATGGTCATGAACAGACAAATGCCAGCTGAGTGGAACTGTGTCTATCATCACAATTCCAGAAGCAAACCAGCCACATGTCAGCTAGATTGTAATCACAGTGGTCTGAAGGATCTTGAAGACTAATGCAGAACATGGGGCTACATTATTGGTTGCTGTTGAAATGGATCAACTCTTGGAGTTACACACACGTGTGTGTGTGTGCAGTGATCATTCTGAAAGTAATGTCTCCTATTTAACTATTTTGCTTGATAATATCAGAAATTAGAATTAGACGCTGAACAAACCCAACAATATAGTGGTCATTGTTACAGTTAGCTCTCTGGTAAAATGGCATCTGACAAAAAAAATGCATCTGTATGAAGCATAGGTATCTCAATAAATTCCTCGATGCAGAAAAAATTGCATCCACTGATATTTACTGACAGTTGCTAAGCCTTTAAGGAAAGTAAACAGTGGGTGTGAGCACAGTTAAACAGTTGAAAATGTAACTCTCTTTAACTATTGCATGTTCCATGGAAATGATAAGGAGGCATTATTTAGAGCATGTGCATGCATGTGTGGATGCGCGTGTGTGTGTGTGTGTGTATATATATATATATATATATATATATATATAGCCTAACAGTTATCAACACAAGGAATAGAATCATGCAGGATAAGGTCTATGACTCCCATGCCTGACCAACCTTTTGAGAAGGCCTCACTCGTGCAGTGAATGGAAAAAAAAAAAAAACGGCCTTTATATATAATTGAATGAAAAAAAAGTTTTGTTTCGTCCTTCAAAAGTACTTCTGCAAATGAAAATTTTTGTATTGATGGAATTATATGTACATAAGAGGAGGGGTGATATATAAGTGGGCAACTGAGGTCAACAACAACTCACAACAGTATTTCATGCAATCTTCAGGCCATATATATATATATATATATATATATATATATATATATATATATATATATTACATAGTGTTTCCCAATTTGAAATTTAATTACCTACCATTAGCCTGAGATATATATAACAAAAATGAATACAAATTTGATTTCATACTCAAGTGATCCTTAGACAAACACACACATATCAAATTTGAAAACATGCACACATGTATCATATTTGAAAACATGCACACATGTGTATATATATATCTACTAAAACACACTCGTATATATCATATATGAAAACACACACACACATGTATATATCATATTTGAAAATATACACACACACAAGTATATATCATATTCAAAAATGCACACATGTATATATATTCAAAAACACATACACATAAGATATATCAGCTCTTTTTAATCAAACTAGTTTGGATGAAACTAAATATACCATATATGTGTGTATGGGTGTGTATGTGTATGTATAATTTCAGAATTTTATTTTTGTGTATCAGATAAAAGCTGATTTTGATGCAAACATTCTACAAGAATTCCAACCGCACAACCAAAGAAATGATGTTAATGTTGTTATTCACTTACAAGAGAATTTGTCGAAGTCTTGGCAGGTGATGATGTGATGGAAGCAGATTCCTCAGCAGTTTTCTTTGCCTGTTTCAAGGTTTGGCTCAATAATGGAGCCTGCTTCGACGGATCTTCATTGTTATTTGCAAGATTCAGCTCTTTTATCAAGATGTCACGTTTCCCATATTCAGTTGACTAAAAACAAAACAAAAAAAGGAAACACTCAATGCCAGTGGAAGAAGAGAATCAAACAGCCGAGTGAAAAAAAAATAAAATCAACATTCAAAATCCTGGTTTCCCCCACAGCTTGTACCCTGAAAATTTGATAATTGACGTAGTGAACAGGGCCAGATATTGTGACCCTGTTACTGTATGCTTCGCTGAATGCCACTCTTAGTTTGGTCCATTTCCAGTGAGCCCACTCTGCACCAATCCTGCATCCCCACATTATGTTTCCCTATCACCAGGAATATCGGTAAAGAACTGTCAAAGATCAGACTCGACTACTCTCCATCTTGGCTAAGCTTGTGAAAGACTAAAGTCACCCCAATTCCACTGCTCTGATTGACTAGTCAATAACAATAATAACTGATCAATGGTCTTGAGTTATACACCTCAAAAAGGAGGAAGGAAAGCACCCAAGAGCCCTATATCATTGGGGATTCAATCAAAATAATGACCTTGTGTTGTAAGTATTGGAGGGGGAGATGAGAAAGCTAATCAAAATTGTGGCCTTGTATCACTCATATGCACCTTCAGTGGAACATTTTCCATGTTCTGGAATCTCACCTTCATTTCACCTGATTATCATAGGTGTCATTGTCACCTTTATCTCAGTGTCATATTCCTGATCAAAATAAACCTAACCTGTAAAGATTTGCTTTGTGCCACTCATTTCAACTAATAATTCCTTTATCAAATCAAAACAACATTCAAGTTCAACAGACTTAAGACTGTACCTAAGGAGCAATCCCACCCATGCTCACAATTTCACCTTACACACTATACTCCAAATGTGAAACAAACCTGAAAATTCATGGTATCACATTCTTTTAACATGAAAAATATTTTACCTTCCTTAGAAATAAAAATTAGATCACCAGTTACGGTGTCATAATATAAATATTTACTAAAATTCTTTTTTACAGGAATCAAAATTCTGATCAGTGGCACTAATGCTAAATACTCAACTATTAAACACAACAAAACAGGCCCAGATATTTATGAAACTTAAATTAGGCTGGTTTGGATAAACCTTAATGAGGGCCAAAGTTAGATGACCTCCAAAAAGGAAACAAAAGATCATTAATTCCAGCCACATTAATTGACCACGAGCATAGAAATGACAGCATTTTAATGTATAATTTGAGTGATTCATTTTCTATGGCTTATCAACCCTTTTCAGGTTATTTATCTCAAGAAAACATTTTTAGATTGTAAGAATTTTTTTTTGAGATAATAATAATTTAATGATACAAGTCCTTACTAATTAACCCTTAGCTGAGGAGAGAAAAGATGGATTTATAACTAATCAGAATTTGATAAACAATCAAGAAATTATAGGGTGGATATAAAGTGAGGGATCAATTCTATATTACAATCAATATATAAACTAATCACTCACCTTGTGACCACGATAGTTTCTAGACATTTATATTCCATAGCATAAACCACATTCTTGTGCAGCTAATCAGTATTTCATTGATGGATTCATTTTTTACGGTTTATCAACCCTTTGCGGGTTATTTAAAGTCAGAAAATATTTTTAGATTGTAAAATTTTTTTTTTTTGAGATCATGATTTAGTGATTAACCCATAGCTGGGGGAGAAGAGGTGGATTTATTTTCACTCAGCTCTGTGTTTTGGCTGATGCATTCTTTGGCCTTCAATATATAAATAAAACAGCATATGTTTTTTTATTTTTGTAGAGATTGTTTTATGTTGGACATTAAAATCCTGAAGACAACTATATTCTCTAAGTTAATCTAAAACCATCCAGTTGCATGCTTGGCATAAATAAACACGGTACCTGAGCTGAAAAAAGGCTGGGTACATGAACCTAATAAGAAGCTGAAGATGTAAACAGGCTTGAATTCAATTCGTTTGTTTCTAATCATTTCACCTCTAAGCAAGATGATAAAGCCACTAAGACGCAAGGTGTTACTAAAGGAAACTTAGAAAAGATTACTGAGGAGAAAGGACACTATCTAATTTCTCGACCCTTTTTATTCCAATTGTCTAGAACAATTGCAGATTTCCCCCAAATTTATTATTATTCTTATTTTCCCACCCAATCAATGCCATGTTCAAGTTGAAAGAAAACAACACAATATTCCACTAAGATTAAGGGTACAATGAGTGTCTTTGTGGAGACTAATGAAAAAGACCCAGCATTTTGGGTCTTTTCTAGAAAAGGCTTCCAAACTTTAAAATGATGAACATTAGCTTTTGATGGTGACTCCAAGTGTTTAGGAAACACAACTTACCATGCCTGATTCTTCGTCAAAAACAACTTCTGTAAAATCCATATTAAAGAACTCCAAGAACTCCCGGACCAATCCAGCTGCCAAAGATCCTGGAAGGAAAAAGAAGAAAATAAATACACTAAGGTTTACAATGAAGAAAATTGCAGAAATATATTCTGGAATGGACATGGATCAAGTGCCATGGTTTGTCTTTGAAATGATGGTAATTAAATGATTTATTTACACTATTTACATTGTTCGGATCGTATTACTAAAGGGAACTAACTGAAACTGAAGATATCCATAAAAGGCCTGGCATGTGGAACTAGAACAATCTACCTCTATGGTTGAAATAAAGGTTCGAAAATTCCAATGTATATCACCTGAAGAAGGCCAGAACATACAATGCCTGAAACGTGAACATGACAATAAGGATGAGAACAAGAGTCCAAAGGATGCAAATAGTGTAAATAGTTACAATACCTCATCTTAGTGGCATTAAATTTTGGTGCCAAAAGTATAAAGGCATATTCAGGAAAAAAGTTTTAATTTAAATCAGATTTCAAAATACTGACATCAAATCTTTTGCAACAACCACGTTATACTCCACTTCAGTTTTGACCTCTACCTGATTTACTCCACATCAAAAACTACCAGCTGAATATGAACGGTACAAAAGCAAAATTTAAAAAAAAACGTCTCTCTGTGCAGGGGCTCTGAGTATTGCATCCAGCTCATAAAACAGATTTTAAAAAATAAAATTTAATCATCAGGGCCAATCATGAATGTTGCAATTAAAACCATGATAAACAATGCTGAGTCATCAGGTATCCACTCTGACTGCTGAAAATGACCCCCTCAGTGACCCTGAAGGCAGTTTACAATGGCCTCTTGGTCAATCGACCTGACATAAGCTTCAGCATAACATAACATAACTCTCCCATCTCCATGATGAGACTTCTTTAATCATAATCATCACCTCACTCACCTACAAGAGACATTCTACCTTGATCCAATGTGTCCAGAGGTCATTTATTTTAACATATCTTGTCTCTTTTTCTTTCCTGCCTCAACGACAATATATTGTCATTTGACTTTTGTTACTCGTGTAACCATAAGCCTTGGATAAAACCCTCTTAACTCAAAGTGGGGCAGGTTCAACAACAGATACAATCAGGATGTCATTTGCTTTATTCAGTTATTTAATTTAAAGGTGGTCAGAAATATTGCAAAAAGATGAATGAATTATCGTCATAAAAAGATTATCTTCAATGCTGCAACTGGAGATAATTCAGCTTCTTAAAATTTTAAGAATGTAATATTTTATAATTTATCAAACAAGCAAAGAAAACTAACAATAAAATGAATGCTAAATTGTGTGTACTTTAATGATATTTGCAAAACGATCGTTTTGTTTAACGGCATATCAACAGTTTATGGGTCAATTAATTCCGAAATTTAATTTGCTTGGGAGCTTTAAAGTAATAAAAATGTGTTATTCTGCTTTCACAGTTGAATACATGGTAGATGATACTCAGCCTTTGTGCCCATACATGTTTGTGAGGACATCATTACTAGAGTCAATGACATGTGTAGTGTTTTTTTAAAGTTATATTCTGGAATACAGTTTGATTTAAGAAATTGTTGAATATTATATGACTCAATGTTATGACAGAGTTTTTTCATGTTTGTTGGTTGATTTTATTTAACAGCATATCAACATTTCTATGGGTTATTTAATGCCAAAATGTAAATAACCTGAACAATTTTATGGCTTCAATTGAATATATTTTGAATGCAATCGTATGCTTTCAACTACAGATAAAATGTATTGTTGTTAATTTTACTCTAAATAAGTATTGTTTGTATTTTATTTCATAAAAATGTATTTCTGGTATTTTTACTATAAAAATGTACTTTTATACTTTCATAGTGTTTTGATTGGGGGTTCACTATTTGCCCAGAGCTGGGACCCTAACAGGTGCTGCCACCTCAGGTCAGGGTGGAGCTGAGAACAACAGCAATTAAGAGGCGGTTTCACACTGCTCAAAATCTCCAAGCTCCTGATCAGGGGCCTTACTGCTGGATGCAGTTTATCATCATCCCCATATTTGCAAAGTCAGACATGATAGCCAGTATAATTTATGGTGGTCAGTAATAAAGTTATCTATTTCTGTTGGGTACTTCAAAAATTTATGGGTCTGCTCTGTTTTCAAGAGAAATTCATAGTAAATTGATCTAACCTCTAAAAACGTTTTCTAACAATGCTACAGTAGCATATTCAATATAATTCATAGCTAGCGAGTCGTAGTATCCCATAAGACCCTGTTTATCTGAAGAAAACATTTAGAAGGAAGTTATTTTAAAGTTTACACCAAAAAGTAAACAAACAACTGAGATTATATACAAAGATAGATTAAGCCGTAAACTACAGACACATATTCAATATATTTCATGGGTAGTCCTAATATTCCATAAGACACGACTTTATGCGAAAGAAAGTCTCAATTTGACATTAAAATCTGATATTAAATGTTCCTTGAATTTCCAATTTATTTAGGAGGCTGGGGGACGTTGCCCGCCTCGGCGAGAAGGGGTGGGGTTCTTTGCCCGCCTCGGCGAGAAGGGGTGGGGGTCTTTGCCCGCCTCGGCGAGAAGGGGTGGGGGTCTTTGCCTGCTCTGTGCTAATCTAGTCCTGTTTCTTTTTTTCCTGTGACTCTTTTACCATGACTATCTTTTTATCTGGATTCATTAAGTCATTAATCCATATTTTAAAAACACAAGGTGTATAAATCATTCACCTGTGAAATTACTTTTCCTTTTACAATTTAGATAATGTTTCTGTGTTTAATCTGTAAGTCTTTAATAAAACTTGCACGTGCAACATTGCCCACAATCAGATCATAATATCTGTGTGTTACATGACAAAGAGAACCACAGAGTGACATTAAACAAAGGCAAAAAGTGTTGAGATACTCTGCGGTCAAGCAGCAGTACCAATCCATATGTAAATAATCCAGTAATCATGGTTTGGACTGAAATGAAGCAAAATGGAAAACCTTTTTAATGAATTCAGGTCAGAATGAAAGACAAAACTATGTTTTTAGTACAAAAACATCTTTAATATAAAAAACAGTCTTTCATTATGACCTGAAGATGCAAGTTAACATAAGATGGTGAAATGCGTATTCATTAAAAAGGTTTTCCACTTTGTCTGAAAGTTCATATATATTTGTTTACTTCCTAATGCTTTTCTATACATATATAATTGGGTCTTTATCTAGAAAGGTCCAAATCAGTCCTTTACCTACAAATAGTATCTTTTACTTACCATCTTTGGTATTTAGAAAATCCTTCAACTTTGTATTAAGTAAAGGTGTCTTGTTCTGCAAAAAATAAGAATAATACAGGATGTAATAGAAAATGGGAAATTGTAAAATTAATTGTTTCATGTAATGGAAGCATTTAGCATTCATTGACCAAACAGTGTTAATGTCTGTTGGAATTTATAAAATCGTATTTCTTAAAAATAGGTTTTCTGAAGTTCATTTACTCTTATTTGCACTTTTCATTATTCATGGGGGCTTTGTTCTTTAAGAAAACACAGAATAGAGAAAGAGAAGGAAAAAGAAAACACAGAATAGAGAAAGAGAAAGAAAACACTTAATAGAAAAAGAAGAGAAAGAAAGAAAACACTTAATAGAGAAAGAAGAGAAAGAAAGAAAACACTTAATAGAGAAAGAAAGAAAACTTACTTGTGTTGGTTCTTGTTTCTCAAGTGCCAAAAAGACACTTGCACTCAACTGAGCCTGCAAAAAAAAAAAAAAAATAAAAATAAAGAATTCTTAACAACGGAAATCATCATCAATTCTCCATACTGTCCAGACAGCCTACATTCATGAGAAATGAAAGGCAAACCAACAAAATCTTTCATTTAGCAATGTTTTCTCTTTAATAGACTTATGTGAATTCTTTGTTCCAATTTCAAAGCCATTAATCTGTTAAAATATCAATTAAATCTACAATGATGGATCTAGAGGACAGGTTGAAGAGAATGTTGAAAATTTTTTCTCAAGATATCAACAAACATTTTAATGCCACTCACCAAATTTCCCCTTTTTCCCACGGACATTTCTGCATCCTTGATAGCGAGTTTTTATATACATGTACTATAACAACTAAGTAACTATCTATCAATACAGGTAATTTAAACCCAGCGGGTCACTCCTAACTTTGATTCGATTAGACTTCATTCCACCTCCTACCAAGCAATAACTCTTGTCTGTTAAATTATAGCATCCCTTATTTAACCAGCTTATACAAAATCTAACATCGTCACCTGATCAAAATATGTGTGCGTGTATATATACATATATATATATATATATATATATAAAATTTCATGTATTACACAAAGTGCTGGTGTTAATGAAAAAAAAATGTAATACAACAGAGCTATTAAGTATATATTAATAACTATACATATAATCCCTCACGGTTCACATAACTCGGAGTTTCACGCACAATGCTATCTTTAGGTGCTGAGTATGGACTGACCATTATAGAAATTGAATTTAAAAATATATCTGTTTACCACAATCCTGGCGCAGTTAAGTATTATATATATTGGGACTAGAGTTTTTTTTGACAATAAAAAGAGGAGGAAATAAGAATATAGAAGGTAATGATTGACATTGCATTTAAATTTTTGAAGATCAAAGTTGACTGGGAAGCAAGAAGCCAGAGGAGGGTTCCACAAGCAAAAAGTGCAAGAGAAATACACCTCCAGGTTTGACAGTACTCAGCTTGTCAAACTCTCTGCCTTCAGGCAGGGAGGAACACTGATGAAGCTATGCCAAAAGGCAGAGTGTCCTCTGGGGAGGTAGACAGCTACCTGACCCTGTTATTATGGGGTCTATGGAGAATTTTTGCCCGAGCCTGCAAGCTCAGAAGGCCAGACATTAAATAACAGGACTTGTGCCACATCCCAGCTAATGGTGAGGATTTGGGTAAATACCAAGAAGAAACTATTGGCATAGAACTTACGGTTGCATCTAGCAGCCATTTCAAGTGTAAAATGATGAGACCTTGCTGCCAATCTAGTACTGCACTTAAATTTATAAAGTCTAGGTACCATAGAGGAAAGTTCAACAGAACAATTACCATGAAAGTATTTATAGAAAAGGTGCAGGGAAGCTATGTTACAGTGGTGAGAAAATGACTGAACACTAGATGCCAGGCCAGAGTAATAACATTGCAGATTCTTCTTTGGATTTTATCAAAATACAAAGACCAGACCAGACATGACAGCAATATTCAATGCATAAACAAATGGTTGACTTATAAATGTGTAAGGTAAAAAAAAAAAAAAAAAAAAAAAAAAAAAAAAAAAAAAAAAAGAAGAATTGCAAGCACAATAGAGTGAACCAACAGCAACAGAACCATCAAATCAGTTCCGCTCTACAGTCCTGAGATGTGGAGAACAACCAAAGTTTTGCAACAAAAATTGCAGAAATTGATCAACATATGCCTGGGGCATATTTTCAACTTCAGGTGATGAGACAAGATCATCAATGAGGAATTGTGCCAAAGAGTAAGGCAAGATCCCATGATCAAGCAGATCTTGGCAATGGGTAGGACACTCTCAGGAAACCAGTTTCCAACATCACCTGCTACGTCCTAATCTGGAACTCACAGAGGAAAAGGAAGTGGGAACAGCCAAGAAACACCTGGAGAAACGACACTGAGAATTAAAGAGATGAGGAAACAATCAGAACCGAGTTTGATAGAGATTTCACATTGACGACCTACGCTCCTTTGAGAATGAAAGGTACTAAGAAAAGAAATAGGGAAGGGTTTTAACAAAAGCTAGTTTAATTAATGCCTCTTTTTCTAAAAATGATAGGGTGTGAAAATAAATTTTATTCAATAAATGATGTTACCATTTGATAAGGATTGGAGTTGAACTGAGAAATAACTAAAGGAAAACTCATTAAAACCCAAGTAGAATTTGGACGTTCAGGCCATCTGGCTATACCTACGCCTTTACTGAACTGGAATCTCTGGTTAAAGAATTTCCCCCCAAAAATGAAAATGACAAATTCCAAATAAAATTCAATAAATTAGACAATGTTTCAAAGATAAATGACAAAGTGTGATTCATTTTAATCTAAGTCTTAAAACACCCAAAACAGACTTCTAAGAATTGATTGCAAACACATGAAATATTCAAGTCATATGATTTTAGGGATAAGATACTTGAATTGCTAAATTTCCTTATTTACATGACGATGTTGTAGCAGGTGAGAGCTGAGTTGCAAAAAGAAAAAAAAGAAAATCACATCCATGCAAAATTGCAATTGTGAATGTTTTTTTTTTTCTTAACTCACATTGGAGATATCTTTGTAGATATAAAATAGTAAATACAAACTTGAAAATGATAAGAAATTGATTGTAACCAGTTTCTGTAGAGCGTTTGTTCTCCTAATGCAGAACATGCAGCAACAAATCAGCAGTTGGCCTGTCTATAATGTCACAGTATAATGTAAATGCATTGCTAATGGTTTTTACTATAAAAATGAATTTAAACACTAGAAAAAAGAATTGTTAGTGTTCCAGTAATTGATGCAGGTATTACTGATAGAATAGGGCTATTATATGTATGATGGAAATGCATTGCCAATGATTTTACTATAGAAATGCATTGAAAATCAGGAGGAAAGGGATTGTCAGTGGTCAGAAATGAATGCAAGCATTACTGATAGAATAGGGCTATTATATGTATGATGGAAATGCATTGCCAATGATTTTACTATAGAAATGCATTGAAAATCAGGAAGAAAGGGATTGTCAGTGGTCAGGAATGAATGCAAGTATTACTGACAAAATAGTATTGTTAAACATACTTTAGTTTTGTACCAAAAAAGGCTGAGTAAAAAAATAAAATAAACAGTTTGTGTAGATGTACTGGTAACTTAAAAATAGATATTGACTTGAACAATTTTTTCACTCCACCTTTTTGTCCGTGCAAGAAATCTGTAAATATTGACAAAGTACTAAGTTGATTTACTTAAAAAATATTGTTCAATTTAACCGAGAAAAATATATTTCCCCTTCGTCCTTCCAAATCAATAATTGATTATAATTTACAATCAATAATTGATTATGGGTTAAAAATAAATAAATGAGATCTTGATCCGGAAATCAAAAATCTTTCTTTTTAAGCTATAAATATTTCTTTGTTGAGATAAAATGAATATTAACAAAACTTAACAGAAAAATAAACTCGTTTTATATAAGAGTAAAGACATTGAATCCATTGCTAGGTCAGCTGCTAAAAAAGTTGGTTCACTGTGTCATGCTACACAATTTTTCTCTTCAAAATCTATCTTGCATATCTATCTTGCATATCTATCTTGCATATCTATCTTGCATATCTATCTTGCATATCTATCTTGCATATCTATCTTGCATATCTATCTTGCATATCTATCTTGCATATCTATAAGTCTACCATTCATCCATGCTTTCAATATTGCTGTCGCATATGGTCTGGTGCTCCTGCTATATATTTAGAGATTCTTGATAAAATCCAATGAGCAATCTGCAATGTTTCTCTCCAGAATCTATCTTACATATTTATAAGTCTACCATTCATCCATGCTTTGAATATTGCTGCCACATCTGGTCCGGTGGTCTTGCTATGTATTTAAAGATTCTTGATAAAATCCAAAGAAGAATCTGCAATATTATTGGTCCTGACCTGGCATCTCGGCTTCAGTCACTTTCCTACTGCCATAAAGTTGCTTCTCTTTCCTATATATAATTTCCTGGTAAGTGTTTGAATAAACTTCCCCCTCTGGCACCTAGACTTTATGAATTTTAAGTGCAGTACTAGATTGGCGGCTAGGTCTCATCAATTCACAGTTGAATTGGCCGCTAGATGTAACTCTAAGTTCTATGTTAACAGTTTCTTTTCTCATACATGGAATTCTCTTCTGGCTCTATGCTTTCCAGCCAACTCTAATCTTCAAAAATTTAAATGCAATGTCTATCGCTATATACTCTCCTCCTGATTACTCTTCTTTTGTTCTTGCTCCTTAATAATGATTCTGTTTTCTAATTCTTCTACATCCAGTAACTCCTTGTATCTTAAAAAAAAAAAAAAAAAAAAAAAAAAAACAGTCCAAATACAAATAGTGTAAATAATAATTGTAAAGTGTTATGAAAATACATTATTTACATTATTCAGAACCACCTGAAGAAGGCCAGAGCATACAAGGGCTGAAACGTTGTAATAAATATGGCGATAAAGATGAGGACAATAGTCCGAATAATGTAAATAATGTACATAATACCTCATCTCAGAAATATAGACAGATACTGTTATGAAAATTTTAATTTCACACGTTGTCATTTTTATTTTTATTTATTTTATTTTATTTTTATCTATTATTTTTATGGAGTGAGTAAAAAATCAGATTAAAATAAGAGCAGAAGCAATAGAAAATTCTAAGAATGTTGCTGGGATTTTATTTCCAATTGATATCAGGATATTGAGTCAGTCACCTTAGAGACAGTGCAATGCTGCTGCAACAATGTGTGTTAATTATTTCTTGCCAGGACTTGTAAGGCGAAGTATTTACAAGCTGGGACTTGTTCAAACGATGTTTTGTCAACATGAATGAAATCATGCAAAGGTTGAGTGAGAAATCAGGCCTTTGTCCCACCCTCTGCTACTTTTTGTAGCAGGATGATTCGCCTCAGATACACAAAGAACAAAAACAAACCTATCCAGTACATTCCAACCAGTTCAGGGCTTTGTTGAGAGGCTGGATTTGCTGCCTGTGACATGTGAGCACTTGCACACACACACACACACACAACACCAACAGATTAATATCTTTCAAGTAGAGATTGGAGCAGATCGGGTTTACCTTCATTAAAATCTAGCACTCATGCAGAAAATATAAAAATTACTGATTCTATGTTGCCAAAGAACATTTTAAACTTTTAGTTTAGCCTTTGAGTAGAACAGACAAATGTTAGCAGCCTTCAACTACCCCCCCCATGTTTATTTTTCCTTTGCCATTTTTCTAATGAACAAAAGGCTATTTTTTATAACATTAGGTTTGTCTATAGTCCATTTCATACTCCTCCCTAGTTTTTTGAACTGGGGTAGAGGTTGATCCCTTTTTTTTCTGTTTAGAATTGGGTTTCCAGTTCCTTCTAATGTTTTCTTATTCTCTTTCACTCTAAGACACCCCCTTGAGTCTTAGTGGCATTATCGCCTTGCTTGAGGCTGAATTGATTAAAAAAAAGAAAGAAAAAAAAAAAAGATAGGTTCTACTATTACTCGTTTTACATTTTTCCCTGGTCTTTCGAACAGGAGTATAGGCTTTTCCCTTGTTTCCTTTTTAGAATTGGGTTTCTAATTACTTCTAAAGTTTTTTTCATTCTCTTTCACTCTCAGTAGCTCGTTGCTTCTTAGTGGCATTGTCCTCTTGCTTGGGGTGAATTGATTCAAAAATAAATAAATAAAATAAAATTTTTAAAAAAGCTAATAGTGAAATTTTACAAAGAATAATAATGCTATTTTCAAGGACTAAACATCTTTATAGAAGCAAATTAATCAATCTTTTTTTTAACTAAAGTTCGCCCAGTACAAGTCTTAATGTAAAGGGTTGGTAGAAAGTGAAGATTATGAGGATAAGGAGGATAGATAACAATTAATAGCTGTTAAGATTGCAGCATTCAGGGAAGCATCCATGTGGAAGTAACAGTTCTCTGAGAACAAGTTGCCCAAGTGAACCTTTCTCCTTACATTTAGAATATAGAGGAAATAAAGGTGATTCAACTCTGGGGATGTAGCATAGTGAGTCCAAGTTATAAAGGTCAGAACTGGTGGAACTAAAGAATGGAGATCATATGAACATTTGCCATGAAAATAGCGATAGAGTAGTAATAGGTTGGCAACAGTGCATCTGTGAGGAAAGAAGCTGCAATGTGAAAAATTTCATAAAACCGCAATCATCACATACAAGTGAGGGGGGTACAGAAAAGTTCTCACTCTAACCCACTTCCAAAAATATTAGTATTTTGGTCATTGAAATTACTCGTTTTGGGAAGCCAGTCAGTTTGATCAGTTTGCTATGATCAAGTTGGCAGCTGATTTCAAAAATTATCTTCAATCTGTTGTTAACTGGAGCAAGAAATGGCTTGTTAATTTTAATATCTACAAAATGAAACTGCTCTCTTTTAATCATCTTAGAGAACCTATTTTTGCTTTCTATCCATATGTCTGATGCCGACCTCCAGGAGAGTGACTCAATATGCCTTCTCGGGCTGACATTTTCTGATGACATGAAGTGGAATGATTATATTGAAGCAATTCTTACGTCTGCCACTAGGAAAGTTGGTTTATAGTGTCATAAAAAATAAATAAAAAAAGAAAATTATCATTTTAAATATATCTTTTACTTTGATTGGTCATTCTTCAGATTATGTCTGAATCATCGTCATCATTAGTCACTGTTTCTATGTGCAGCAGATTATGAATGAACATGACTTATTCCTGCCATTTGTCATGATCTCGAGAAAGCTTATTTAATGTCAGTCACTCATTAATTGGTGACCCTCAGAATTACGTCATCTGTCTGCCTTTGTTTTGGTTTTCCTCTACTTCTTTCTCCAGGTACATTATGCTCAAAACACAATTTGGCAAGCCTTGCATTTCAATGTTTTAATGTCTCCAAATAATTTCAAGGATCACATGAAAGAGTTTTGGATGCAAAAACTGATTTCTAACGGAGTTTATTTTCACTTTGTCTACCATTTTGTGATTTATAATGATACGCATCAGATGATCTTGGGATGTTTCAATTTGAGCTAAACAATATAAAACAACTGGAAGAGTGGATACGAGATAATAGACCCTTATTGTAGTGTGGATTGGTACTCTTGTTGATTTCAGCATACCTTATGTTTTCCCAAAGGCAGCCCATCCAAGGTTTCTTTGGTGTTTTAATGCAACTTCTTGGTCACTCTTGCAAGATATCTTGTTACCAAAATAAATCAATTAAGCATTACCACCCTCCCTTTTTGTGGGGGGGGTAAGTTATGGCTGTGTCTTGTCTGTTTGCCCATTCAAAGAATCTTCTTGCAGTTTACTTCAAAGTCCATTTCTTTTGCGTTCAAAAAATATTTGGAGCTCATTTCATTCACTGCTTGTCAGAGCTATATCATCTGCATATGATTGATTTGATAATGCATCCCATCAATGGACTTCAGATGCAATGGACAAAATCTGCAGGCAAAATAAAAAAATCTGCAGGAAAAAAAAAAAAAAACAAACTTCCAAATCGTGAGCGATGTATTACATTTGTGCGTTTAGTGGAGTCGTATTAGTTCTCAAAATGACTGCTTGGCGGCAGTCGTGGTGGGCCTTTCAATTATAAACAAAGATGGAAAATATGATACATTAGCATGGGCATGAGAAAGTAGCTGTGAAAAATCTATTATTTTTGTTATTTTGATTAATATATCTATATTAAGTATATATTTATTTATGCTGTATATACATGTTTATAGCATTTACATTATGATCATAATTACTGATAGTTACTATAGTGGTTTTATAACTCAAAAATAATCCCTTTCTATCTATGGACAATCAGCTTTAATGGAGTACCCTACCCCCTATTAGTCCGTTGATGAGAGGTTTGTCCGTATTTAACCCCCAATAAAGAAACTGACGTCTCTACACTCCTGTTCAGTTTTGAACATTACAGCTGATAAGACAGTGCGGAAGAGAATGGGCAATAACATTCCACCTTATTTGACAGTCTTTTTTTTTTGAATGCCAAAATCATCATCATGTCCTTTCAGGATGTGGGCGATCATGGCTCTCTATCCTTAGTAAAGTCTACCTTTTTACTATCCCTTTCATTATTCATTCTGCTATCTATTTACACAAGCTCATTAAGTAGGTAATTCGATGTTTGCTTTTGCCCTTCTTGCCTTCAGTATATCCTGTGAGTGTTAAATTCTCCAAGCTCCCTTTCCTCATTAAAAGTTCAACTGTTTCTTTCTGTAAGTGTCCTTTTTATTTGTTTTCCTTAAAACTTCATTGCTCACATGTACCGTCCATTGCATTATCAGCATTCTAATATTGAACCATATCTCTGTTGCCTGAAGTCTCCTTTTCATCTGTCAGAAAATTTGTCCAGCATTCCTTACTGTTGTAACCTAAGAAAAGGTTACTGAATAAGAATAACAAAAACAAAGGTTGGAAATGAAACAATATTTATAAAAGGAACAACATACAAGATTCGCCAGCGGCATGTAGTAAGTAATCAACTGCTAGAAGTGAATCAAGGTGAATGGCAAGTGAATCCCAAGTGGAAGACAACATACAGTATATACCACTGTATTTATAGGAATTGGGATATACTCATTATCGTCCATAGGTATGGTATAACACTTGCCATATAGCAGACCAGAGGTCTTTTCTTCTTTTTTTAATGAAATTTTCCTGTTTCTTAAGATTTTGCTTAGCTTTGGGATGGCAACTTTTATAATTCCAATGTGCCTTTGGATTGCTGTATCGTATTTTTCCCATCATTTGTTATAACACTTTCCTGATACTTCAGTTTCTGTATTTGCATGATTTTGACATCCCCAATTTGTAGTTTGCAACATGGACGCCCCCTTTTGCTAACAACCATACATTGTCTTCTTACAGTTGAGAATTAGTCTTTTTTGGGTTTTTTTCGCTTTCCTTTACTACCTTGTCTAGGAGTTCCTGCAGTTTTCTTTGTGCTTGCTTTCAACACAATGTCATTTTTTTTTAAACTAAATGCTCACTTAATACGAAGGCTCAAGAGCCATTCAAAGTAGAAAGCTACTAAATGAAGTTGTTGTATGGACAAAGGAAGAAGTGCAGATTATGAGAATATGTAGGATAGATAACAGCGGACTCTAGATTTGAAGTGGTTAAAATAATAGTGGGAAAGCATTCTTTTGAGAGTCTGTTACACATTAGCAGTAGCTCTGTGTATCTTATAGTGTTAAGATTGTGCCCACCAATAATAAATCCCAGTAGGACATCTAGTCCTCTTAGGATTGCCTTGCTGTAAAGGTTAAATAAATTTACTGACAAGACGCATCTTTGTTGCACTGCATTCCCATATAATTTTTTTCTTACGTCTTTGTCCTCACATTTCACACACAATTATAATACAAACTAGACTTGTTCATATTTTGACAAATTTTACAACAGACATCCTTAAAATACCAATATAAGAGGTTATAGTGAGACAATAGGCTCCCCACCACCACCTATGTGACCAGCTGAACACACACAAAGTCAAGTGGGCCCTAAATGATGCTATCAGAATCAAAAGCGTTTTTTTTGCATGTGGGGGGTGGCTGGAAGATAAAGGGTTTGAAGTTGGGTGTAGTTTAGCGTTCAAACTGGCAACCCACTTGAGTAAAGGGTATGAAAATAATAAACAAGCAAATCGAAAAGAGGATCAAATGGGACTTTGTCAGAAACCAGTTGTTTCCACTTGTAGCCTTATATAAACAGAGTCTCTGAACAGAGAGAAGAGTCATCTGTCCAACCAGTTACAATCATTACCAAGGACAAATACTGTCCAAATACTTTGCGGACATTGTTGTCGACCTACCATGTGTTATTTTTGGAGCATTTGGAAAATAACAATAATAATAAATCCCCTTCAACACTTCTGAAAATTTAAGAAAAAAGATTTTCATAATCCAGTGTGAAATTATTTTCTGAATGGTTTAAAAATAACGTGGTAGGTTTACAAGTATGTCCATTTTTATTTTGGTGGTATTTGCCCTAATAATGATTGTTTATCTAACAAACAATCTGATGGGATTTTGATAGTTGATATATATATATATATATATATATATATATATATACAGGATTTAATTCCTACAGTAGTCTACAATTTGAACTGTACTGAGACATACTGCATGTTTGGGGAGTCATTTAGTTTAGTCTGCACTTAACTGGTTCCAATCAAAACCAAAATAGTGCCCATGAGAATTTGCTATTAGCATCTTTACAGTTATTTATTATTTTTTGCATCTTAACTTCTCAGAACTTCTTGGTCCCACCTGGTGCCTTTGTTGTCTTATCTGTCCTGGGTATGACAATAAACTACATCCAGCAGCAAGGCCTCTGATCAGGAGGTTTTGAAGAGCATAGTACCACCTCTTAATTGTTGTTGTTCTTAGGTTCACCATGACCTAGAGTGATAGCAACTGTTAGGGTCCCAGCTATGAGTAAATAGTTAACCCCCAAACTGTGGACAAAACACTATGAAAGTGCAAAAATAGATTTTTATAGTAAAAATACCAGAAAAAAAATATTACCCACAATACATTTAAAATAAAAAAAAAAAAAAAAAATATATATATATATATATATATATATATATATTACCCACAATACATATTTTTTTTTTTTAAATGTTAGTGGCAATACATTTCACTCTTTACAAAAATATATTAATGATTCCAGATCTACAAACTGATTTCTTACAAAGAATATATATTCTATTCATATGAACCTATCCGAAAAGTCTTGTTGCCATCAAATAACCCATTGAGATGTTGATAGGTCGTAAAACAAAATGTCTTATAGGATAATTGAATACCAAGAAGGTCCAGGAATATATCAATTAATTTACAAATTGATACAATAGTTCCAAACAACAATAGGTCTAGTAGAGATCTGCTAGTTTTTTTGGTGTTCTTTGCTTAATAAAGACTGATAAACACAGGATTTTATAAGAATTTAAATCTTTCATTACACAATAAAAATTAATTTGTAAATAAATAAATTAAAACAACACTTGCAACAATCATTGGTTATTTGAACTTGTTAGCTAAGAGTCGAGTATTTCCATCTTGGTGTTTGGCCAGGATTCATGTAAAAAACGATAGGAATTTTGAATGCTGATTTTCAAAGAAGTCAGATTCACTCCATTTGGAATATTGGCACAAAACAATCTTACTCATCTTCTATGTGAGAGCTATACCAGATAAAAGCTATAGTGTGAGGGACAGTGATAGGAATCATGAAAATTCATCCAAAAATTTCTGAAGATTGGATTTGGATGAGAAAAAAATCCTCAAAACTGAGTACAGATAAGTGGACTATATATATATATATATATATATATATATATATAGTAGCGTCCAAAACTAAGGGAGAAAATTTGAAAACCTAATATTTGTTAGAAATAACAACTGTGAAAAGCTGAAATTTGAACAACTGGTAGTCGTTATCATCCATAATAACATTCTAAAATTTGAATCATTTGCAAAGGATAGAAAAAGAATTATAACAATTATTTATTTTCAAATTTGGAACATCCAAAAGTAAGGGATAAAATTGAGAAAAACAATGTAAACACCAAAAAAACAATAAAAATACATGTACAATCAATATTTATTAAATGAGCCCTTGCTCTCAATGACAGCTGCACATCTTCGACTACAAGAACGAATCAGTTCTTGACAATCCTCGATACTAATTTTAGACCATTCTTCTTGAAGCTTCACCCACAAATCCTCCGTGTTAGTGGGATTTCTTTCCATAACTTTCACTCCTCAGGTCTTCCAAAGATTTTCTATTGGATTTAAATCAGGACTTTGCGGTGGCCAATCCATAATTTCCAAATCTTGCTCGCTAAGGTAACTCATTACCACCTTTGCCTTGTGACATAGGGCATTATCTTGCATAAAGGTAGCCCTATCGAAACCTGAATTCTGTATGATTGGCACAACATGATCTTGAACAATGTTTTTATAGATCTGCGCGTTTACACGAGTTTGTAATCGGACAAGAGGCGTTGTACCTTGGCTAGAAAACATTCCAAATACCATGACGCTTCCGCCCCCAAACTTGACAGTTTTCTTAGTACACTTTGCACTTAATCTTTCACCAATACGTCTCTTTACATTGTTTTTTCCATCATTTCCAAATAAATGAAACTTACTTTCATCACTGAAAAATACTTTTGCCCAATTTTCATATGTCCAAATTACATACCTGTTTGCAAACTCTAATCTCTTCTTCTTATTCTTCGAACTAACAAGTGGTTTCTTCCCTGGGGTTCGGTTAAACAGCCCTATTTCTTGCAGTCGTCTACAAACAGTGTCTTGACACATTAACACGAGGTACTATTCATAACCCTTTTAATTTCTGTGCAAGACTTAAAACGATCCTTTAATGACATATGCTGCATTATTCGATCTTCTCTTGCCGAAGTTTTGCGGGGTCTGCCGGTTTTAAAAGCACTAACTATTTTGCCAGTATCATTGTAGGATTTAACAACCCTGCCTACAACACTCTTGGAACGTTTCACTTTCTCTGAAATCTCTCTAATGGTGTGCTTTTCCTTGTGTAGCTTCCCAATAGCTTGTCTCACAGAGTAATCAAGTTTTTGGCGTTTCGCCATGGTGCCGGCTGATGCAACGTTTACAAATGACTAAGTAAGACTTATTCTTTAGAGGAAATCAAAAAATTTGAATATAGCATACTGTTTACATTGTTTTTCTCAATTTTGTCCCTTACTTTTGGACGATCCTATTTTGAAAATAAATAAATAATTGTTATAATTCTTTTTCTATCCTTTGCAAATGATTCAAATTTTAGTATGTTATTATGGATGATAACGACTACCAGTTGTCCAAATTTCAGCTTTTCACAGTTGTTATTTCTAACAAATATTAGGTTTTCAAATTTTGTCCCTTAGTTTTGGACGCTACTGTATATAAAATAAATCCTAAAGAGCCAAGAAAACCTACCTAGGTTTCACCTGAACAGATCTTCAAGGTAATATGAACTCTACGTTTTAGCTTTACTACTCACTTGGATTTTTTTTTTTTGGGGTGGGGACTAAAGACTTAAGGCACTGGACGATTTGTTTCGCCCTATTCAAATGTTTTTGGTTCTTACCTTATTTTTTTTCAATTTTTTTCTTGGGTACTAATTTGTTTTGACATATCTGCAAGTTGTGTTATCCGAGTATTACTATTTATATTATATATATATATATATATATATATATATATATATATATATATATATATATATATATATATATAGATATATATAGATATATATATATATATACACACACACACACACATAATAATAAACATACATTTTTTTTCTTCACCATTAGTACAACTCAATTTCGTGCATGAAGCAATCATCAGTTGCTGATTGAAAACTAACTATTCAATGTGCAAATTTCCCTTTCAGGATCACCATCAGCTGCCACACTTCATTCTCTTTAATTTCACCCACAGTCTGAAATCTCCTTTTCAATGGTAATTTTAACTTTGGAGAAAACCACAAGTCAGAGGAAGTCAAGCCTAGCCCAGAGTCGGGCTGACACACCCTAGATGACAGGATATCTTGAAACAAAACAAAAACAACAGAAGGCATGAAGAATCTATTTGCTGAGTTATTCTGAATACAGTGGTCACACAAGCTTATTGTATGACATCTTAGTGCTGACTGAGTAACAACACAGGAGAGTATGACAGCATGAGAAAAGTAATATAAGATTCTACTGGATTGCTATATTGCACTGAAACACTGGTTCTTGTATGAATACCAATGTTAAGCAACGTCAAACCTGGTCAATACCTAGATGGGAGACCACTTGGGAATACTATGTAATGGATAACAGTTCAAAATTGGAAATCAAAGAGCTGATAAATTCCCTTATGCACAAATACCCTTGAGAAAAGTACAAATCCACCCTTTCTCCTCCCAGCTATGGGTTAATTAGTAAAACTTGTATCAGCAAAAATCATTTATCTCCAAAAGAACCCTTATAATAAATAATATTTTCTGGCTTTAAATGTGAAATGTTTGTATTAACAGTAAAGACAGAACAAAAGATGCAATTACTTTTTATGACACGGTTACACTCATTTTAATATAAGATTCTAGTGGATATAAAGTAGTAAATCAGATTTATAGTGTTAGTAAGTAATGAATTGATCTCTCAAAACCTGCTACATATTAATAATTAGGAATATATAGAAATATCTATTTCTACAGAAATTCTACAGTGGTAGTCAGTTTTCTGTAGTTCTTAAGTAATAACCTGATCCCACAACAATGGCTACATAATAATTGAAAAAGACTTGAAAGTAAAAACCTTCTAATAGTGTAAAGAACTTAACAAAATATGCAATCATTTTCTTATAGCTCATGTAATCTAATTGCTGTTAGAATTATTCTGACTCATCATGATTGATGTTGTACCTCAAACAGAGATGAGAATGGGTTAAAACCAAAGTGATAAATATGTCTTGGTCAAAACACAAAGGCTGAATGCAAAAACCAATTACATATCATCAAACAATAAAACAAAATTGAAAAACAAATAAAAAAACTCAAATTCCACTAGGAATTTAGAAAAATAATCTAAAAATTTTAACCTATTTTTTTTCTATCTCCTTGCTTGGAAAATTGGACACTGACCATCATTGAACATGAATAGGCTTTTCAGTTCACAATTGCAGATAGGGGGCAGAAAAATCATTTCAGATTCTGTCAGCAGATTGACATTTCTTGTCAGAAGAAAATTAATTTGAAACCAAAGGGGAAAAAAACATTCCAAGTGAAGCATATACAAAAAAATAAAACAAGAAGAATATATGGCACTTTGGACACTTATAACGGAAAATCTCTTTTCAAGCTTACCATATTCTTTATAATATAACTGCATTGCTAATGATTTTATAACAAAAATGCATTGGAAATCAGAAGAAAAGGATTGTCAGTGGTCAGGAATAAATGCAAGCATTACTGATAGAATAGGGCTATTATGTGTATAATGTAAATGTATTGCAAATGATTTTATTTTAAAAATGCATTAAAAACCAGGAAGAAAGGGATTGTCAGTGGTCAGGAATGAATGCAAGAACAAAATAAAAATAGCATTATTATCCATAATTAATGGAAATCCAAATCCAGTTTTCTCCTTGTCGTCTTTTCTCACATTAGCTTGGCCTGTCAAGAGTATATCAAGAATTTTTCCTCTTACAGAAAAAGAATTATAACAATAACTCATCTCAAGAATCTAACACATTACTTTAAATTTAAACTTGATATTCTTTTTTATCTTCTATATGCCATGTCTCACATGATGCGAGTGATCATGACTCTCCACAACTTCCTATCTTTTGTAGCTCTTAGCAATATTCACCTTTTTTTTTTATCCTTTCCAACTCCTTGTTCTGTCATCAATTTACACAAATTTGTTAAGTAGATTACTCAGTATCCTCTGTCTGTCTTTGCCTTTAATGCTCTGTGAATGTCCAATTCTCTAAGCCCTCTTTCTTCATTATGTGACCTAGAAATTTCCATTTTCATTTTCCTTAAAACTTTGTTACTCCTATATTCAGTCCAAAGAATTCTCAGTATCCTTTTGT
The DNA here is from genome assembly GCA_963932145.1 of Acanthosepion lycidas. Taxonomy (NCBI): domain Eukaryota; kingdom Metazoa; phylum Mollusca; class Cephalopoda; order Sepiida; family Sepiidae; genus Acanthosepion; species Acanthosepion lycidas. The sequence continues at coordinate 73,126,506 of OZ010607.1, read as the reverse complement.
AGAACCACATTTCTGTTGCCTGAAGTCTCTTCTTCATCAATCTTTTCTCTGGTTCTAGGAAGATTTTTCCTGTTTCTTAATACATTATTTAGCTTTTAGAAGGCATCTTTCTGTATTCTACTGCACCTTCAGATTTCCACGTCATTTTACGTCATTTGTTAAAACACTTCCCAGACATTTAAATTTTCCTACTTATTTGATTGTGACATCTCCAATTGATAGATCACATTTTTGGCTAGTGTTCTTGTTGACAACAATACAGTCTATCTTTTGACAACTGAAGGCTACAAGTCTTTCTTCCTGATTTCATTTACTACATTGTTTAGACAAGTGGTTCTCAACATATTTTGCCCAATGTACCCTTTTCACCATAAATCAAGATGTCATCCTCTCCCTTTCTAAGATTGTTCCTCCTAGGGGAGGGGGGGAACTCCCTACTGATTAAGAACCCCTGATCTAGAGGTCTCTGAAGTTCCCTTCCTATGTCTACTATCCATGCAGTGTCACCTGCATATTTTACGTTAAGATTGTGCCCACCAATAATAAATGCTTGTAGGACTTCTAGTTGTCATGATCACTGTAAAGATTAAATGAATCTGGTGAGAAGATGCATCCTTGTCTTATGCCTCATTCACTTTTAGTGTACTTACTCATTTTCTATCCATATGCAGACAATTTGCTCCCTGTATATATTCTGGATTATTCTGTCTTTACAAAATAAATCAAGTTTCTCTACTAGTTGAAATAGGTCTTTCTGTTGTATCTTATCAAATGCATCTGTAGTCTATAAAACATAGGTATACATCCTGCTTTATACTGCTCTGATACCATTCTGATCATAAATATTGCATTTCTTGTTCTAGTATCTTTAATGAAACTGCACTGTTCTTGCCCTATTTCCTCTCTAACTCTGCCACACACACTATTCTAAACTCCTGGTAGGGCCACCTTTGGCTGCAAGTCGAAGATGAGGACTTAAACTAAGCATGACCAACTCCAAAGTCACTAACAGTGGGACAAACAGATGACAATTACAACAGATCTCAATGATTGAACCAGCGGATGAAAAGGACTACACATAATGGACATGCTACAGAAGGTGCCACTTGAAATTATGACAGTCAGCAGCAGTCCATTGCAGTTTCTTATCTGGATTCTGCAAGTCTCATTCCATATGTGCCTCAAAAGGAAGGTCATGTGTGGGTCAGTTCCTGGCAAGTTGATGTCCACCTTAAGCAAATTCATGTCATCGGTATTTTCTTCTACTTTGATTTTTTTCACCACGAATCAACTCTTGCAAACCCAAACAGCGATAGAGAATGAATGATGGGAGGTTTTGGTGAAACTGGAAGCTTCTAGTCCTGAACTTGCATGCTGACGGTGAATGTAGTCATCAACACCATCATTATAAAGGAAACGATCAGCAAAGATAAAATTCTTGGATACAAGATGTCGTAACCTAGAGAGGCTTACTGAATAGAATAATCAAAAGGTTGGTACTGAATGATAATACTCAGGACAAGAACAATACATATAAGATTCACCAGCAGCATGTGGAAGTAGTCAACTGCCAACAGTCAAAAGTAGAAGTGAGTCAAGTGAATTCTATAATGAATCTCCAACTGCAGACCAACATACAGTATTTACTACTGTATTCATGTGAATGGGGATATACCCATTACCATCCATAGGTATGCTACAACACAAGATAAATCCAACAACAGGATATTTATTATTCTTGCAATCTTATTCATGTCAAAATCGCCTAAGGCTGATAGCATCTTTATTACAACCCCATCTGGTCTTGTTGCTTTTTCCTGTTTATCTTGTTCAATACCAATCAGACTTTAGACTTTAATATTTTAGGTCCTTCTGTATTTTGCATACTATAGGTCTCCCTATTTTGTCAGGAAAGTGTTTTCCAACATATTCATTCCATCTCTGTAAGTTTTTCTTTTTCTATTAGGAGTGTCCCCTTTTTTGATTTTATGCATCCTGTCTATGAGTATATCTTTTGTCCTGTAATTTCTCTTATTCTTTTATCCATAGCTACCATATCTATGATCCTTATTTTTTCTGTCACTTTTCATTGAGCCATTCCTATTTTGTCTACTTACATTTCTTCTCATACTGCCATTTAATGTTCCACATTCTCTAACATTCCTTAAAATTGATTACATGTTGTCCCCAGGGTGGTAGCACCTGTATGGACCCAGCTATGGACAAATACTGAATCCCAGAACAAAAACAAAACACTATGAAAGTATAGAAATACATTTTCATAGTAAAGTGACCAACAATACCTATTTGTAGTACATTTACCAACAGTACATTTTATCTGCAGTTGAAGATATGCAATTGCGTTCAAAATATTTAGGTTTCGACATTAAATAGCACAGAGGTTTATATGTTGCTAAAAATCAACCAAACAACCAACATGAAAGAACTATTCCATGACATTAATTCATATAATATCCTACAATTTAATTATAACTTCAACAAAACTACAACATAAAACACACATATCATCACCACCTCTAGTAATTAGAGCCACACATATCATATATGCACAAAAGCTAAGTATCATCTACCATGTATTCAATTGTGAAAACAGAATAACATTTTTTATTACTTCAAAACTCTCAAGAAAATTAAATTTTGGGATTAAATGACCCATAAAGAGTTGACATGCCATTAAACAAACAATACACAATGTAAATATTAAGATATTATATGTTGATTCATTTTTATGGCTTAACCCTTTACAGGTTATTTAAAACAAGAAAATATTTTTAGATTGTAAGAAATTTTTTTTTTGCAATAATAACAATTTAATGATACAAGTCCTTACTAATTAAAACTTAGCTGAAAAGAAAAAAGATGGATTTATACCTAATGAGAATTTGATAAACAATCAAGAAATTATAGTGTAGTATAAAGTGGGGGATCAATTCTATATTACAATTAATATATAAACCGAACCCTCACTTTGTGGCCCTCTGTAGTTTCTATGCATTTATATTCCAGAGAATTGATTGATTCATTCATTTTTTATGGCTTATCAATTCTTTGCAGGTTATTTAAAGCCAGAAAATATTTTTAGACTGTAAAAATTGAGGGGGACATCTTTCCCAAAGGTATTTGTGCCTCAGTGAATATAACAAACCCAAGTAGAATTGAAACTTGGCTGACTGATTAACAATTCAGAGCCATTAACCATTATACAACCCGTACATCCAAGCTTACAGCACCTGGTATTCTCAAGCAATCACCCATCTAAGTACTGACAAGACTTGACATTGCTTAACTTCGGTGATCGTACAGGAAACAGTGATTCAGCACAATGTTGTCATAAGCCTTTTATAAATACCAGGGCTGTGGAGTCAGAACACAAAACCTTTGACTGCGACTCTTCTATTTTTGGTACCTCCAACTCAGACTCCTCTTAATGTAATTAAGCGATTATGCCCTAAAATCTCATAAAGCTTATGCATATGCTCTGAACTCTAGTAGGCTTATATCCTTATAACTGGTTTATATCAAAGAATAAAGATATTGTGGCTTTTATATTATACCTATTCATTCTTCAATATTTTCTAACAGAATTAGAGACAAAATCTTTGAAAGGACATAGAAGAAATAATAATAAAAATGCTATAATGTAAGACTTATATATATATATATATATATATATATATATATAAGTATATGATTGCTGTATATGGAATGAATTCCAATAACCAACAATTACTATTCTTAAAAGAGTGCTCAATACAAAGTAGAGCAGATATAATTATTTATTTAAAAAAATTTATAACATAAATATGTTATAAAATCACTACAAAAATAGCCATTTTGTTTCAACACTCTCGGTGTACGTCATCACTTGATAAGACACCGAGGGTGTTGAAACAAAATGGCTATTTTTGTAGTGATTTTATAACGTATTTATGTTATAAATTTTTTTTAAATAAATAATTATATATATATATATATACAAATAAGAAATACGTCCAGAACAAAAATAAAACTACTTTATAACAGAAGTTGAAATACAATCTTTTACAGGATATAAAACACATAATAAAAATTCTATAATGTAATTATTTTTTTTTTTTTTTTTTTTTTTTTTTTTTACATGTATAGTCTTTGCAAATAGAAAATAACTCCAAAAAAATAAAATGACTTTAAAAATGAAATTGAGATGAATTTCTTTAGAGGAAATAGTAAATATAAAGTAAAAGAAATAACAATAAAAATAAAATTTCTATAATGTAAGACTTTTTATATAAAGTGTAAATTCAACTGGAATAGTTTTACAGACTACAGTAACCCCTTAATTACTTTCGACTCCAACTCCACAGCCCTAGACTGAGTGTTGAGATAAAGGGGCTATTATTATTCATGCTCAAAATCTATATTTTAGGCTAAGTAAATATATTCAAAATTATGACACTAAAAATTGAATTTTGTCAAGCATGAGATCAATTTTCTAACCAGAACAAATAAAAATATTATTTTTAAACAAAGACAACAGAAGAATTACAGTTTTGAATCATAGCTTACAAACAAAATATGTGGATGTATATTTTTTTTTATGTTTATTTGCTCATAACAAAACCGGTTTAGAATATTAGACAAGTTTTAGCAAGTTCAGTATAGAATGACAATAAACTTCAAAGGTGACAAAAAAACTAAAATTATGTGGTACCCTTGCATGACCAAAAATATCTTCTTGCTTTGTAAGAGCTAGAATAAAATTCCCTGGGCTTGAGACGAACTCAGAAACAAGACTAACAATAACTAAACACAATTAATGCTGAAACGGACAGTGGAATGTGGACCATGTACCCCTAGAGTTTGATTTAAAGGGTTCAGTTCGAAATTCCCTACATGTTACCCAGATTGACAGGTACCTGATAAAGGCTAGAGAGTACAACATCCGAGTAATCAAAGCTAAGGATATTAGTCCAACTGGAAATAATAACTTATCTTTTTACTTTTCTCTCAATTCAAATATTTATAATTTAGTTTGCATATGAGTAACAGCTTTTTCACTTTGGCTGCCTCAGCATGCATAGTGTTTATGAGAGAGTGATTGAACCAAGTGCTCACTAAACCACTCACTTTTCTGTCAATCCTTATAGTATGCAACTGTTAAAATTTTTTCTTGTGATATCTGTCAGTGAAGCAGAACACAGGGGAAAAAAATTAATGATTTGTTTTTTTACAGATTATTATTATATTTTTAGATTGTAAGAATGTTTTGGAGATAATGATTTTCTGATAAAAGTTTTACTATTTAACCCATAGCTGGGAGGGGAAGTGAATTCATACATTTCCAAAGGGTATTTGCACATAAATGAATACAACGAACCTGACTGAAATTTGACTCTCCGATTTCTCATTCTGAGCCTTTATTCATTACTCCACCCACACATCCAGGCTTACAGAACCTGGTATTCTCCAGCGGTCAACCATCTATGTACTGACCAGGTTGAACATTGCTTACCTTCAGTGATAAGGTGACAACCGGTGTTTCAATGTGATATGGCTGTAAACTAGGGGTAAGTGAGTTCATGCTTTTCCCAAAAGGTATCAGTAAAGTGAACAGCAATAACCACAATACTAAGGATCTTCTCAAATGAACGACCTAAATTAATTGTATAACCCTTAGAGAATTTTAATAAATATTCATTCCCATGCACAAATCAAGTCTTTTTAAAATTAAAAATCAATTGAAATTGCTATTTTTTTGTTTTCTTATTTTTTTTATGTTTCTCTTAACATATATCACAAAGATGTGCTGGGTGTGATGTGAATACTGAGTTTGTTATTAGTTTCAAATCTTTCAACATCATTACCATCTCACCCAGCTGATCCCAATATCATTGATTCTGTGAAAATTGTGCATCCCAACAAAAACCACATGTAACCTATATGGTGTTACTTTGACCAAAAATAACTAAACAACAATGTCACCACTTTGTTGTTAAGTGATCAACACGCCAGCCAACAGGAAATAGTCCTTCCCCATTCAACCTGTCTATACTGATACAGAGGCTGTCATCTAGTTGTCTTGACCCTCCTGTGTCACCAATTTGTAGTAAGTGATCAGCACGCCAGCCAGTAGGAAATGCTCCTTCCCATTCACCCTGTCTATATTGATACAGAGGCTGTCATTTAGTTGTCTTGGTCCTCCTGTGTCACCAATTTGTATTAAGTGATCAGCATGCTAGCCAATACAAGACACTCCTTCCCATTCGTCTATAATATGATACAACAACAATTTTCTCGGCCCTGTTTTCATAGCTGTACGTTTCTAACTAGCATCAGTTTTCAATGTTTATATAAAAATTGGGATTTCACAACGTGATTTTTCAATCCAGATCGTTCCCTGGTACACTGGGACAACATAATCTTTCAAAATCCATTTTCTCATCTTTTCACATTTGATAACAAATTAAATTTAGGAAATATCAGTAATAAAACACAATCTTACCCCCAGGGCCGAGGGTGTGACCTATATCCTGGTTTAAAAAAATAAGTCAGAACTTGAAGTACAGTTCCACCTCTTTGATCCAGCATCCCTGGCATCTAACCACTGCCAGACCACAGAAAACATCAGCTGATAGAAATCCACCCCACAAAAAACAATGTAAACAGTCTTATGAGCTCATTCTAGACGTGGCATATATATTTGCATATGATGCGACTTTTGAAGATCTAATTTTGAAGCTACTTTGACTACAGTAAATGGATAGTTTTGTCAATGGCGTAGCCAGAACCAGCTGTACATATGCTAATTTTATATCACATGTATGATGCAACCCTCTTAAAATTAGCTTCAAAAGTCACATGATACACGAGTATATATATGGTACATTCCTGTAGGTAGAAACAGTAAACAAGTGTAAAGGTTTTTCACCCCTTGCAAGGCTCTTGAGTCAACACTCTTACCAATAACCATTAAATATCTTTATCTATTACAGGCATAGGCAAAGATTTATGCTTACACTTCTTATTGCTAGTACCATCATCTGCAACTCCTGCTCACTCGTGGGGCATCTGGAATGGATCAACACTAGAAGAAATGAGCAAGACCTTATCACCAAAACATTCAGCTGCTGCGGAAAGTTGGAAACAATGTGTGGTACTGCACTCATAGCTACTCAATGAACTTCTTCATGTGCCATGTCCCTCTCCACAATCTCCTGTTCTTTGTAGCTCTTAATAAATTTTGTCTATTATCTCTCCTAAACCCTGTTCAGCCATCTATTTATTCAAGCTTACTAAGTATGTTAAACGTTGTTTTTCCTCTGTCACTCAATCTGTTATGTGAGTATCAGATTTTTCATTTTTCTCATTATGCACCCTACAAATTTCAAGTATCTCTTCCTGATGTTAAGTATAAGTTTCCTTTTTGTTTCCATTTTCTCTAAAACTTCATTGTTGCTCACATGTTCAGTCCATGATATCCTCAGCATCCTTCTGTAGAACAACATTTCTGTTGCTTCAAATCTCTTCTTCATCTTTGAAGAGATTTTCCAGCACTCACTGCCATACAGGAAGCCAGAGATCACATAACAGTTTAATACTCTTTTCTTTGTTTCTATCAAAATTTTTCTATTTCTTATTACTCTGCTTAGCTTTTGGAATGCATTGCTGGCTATCACAGTATACCTTCGGATTTCAGTGTCACAAAAATTAGAGAAAAGTGAACAAAATCAACAAACTAAATGTGGCTGATTAAAAAAAATTCCAGAGAATGGGATTTACCAGAATCATGGAATGCCAGATGAAAGTGGTTGGACTGTACTTGTATGGTTTTAGAATGCCTCTTGAACATAAAATGAAAATGACCTTTAACCTCTTTTAACCAAATTATAATTCTGCTTGTTCCTCCATTAATTAGAACATGCCAATGCCTCAAATAAATAATGGACCATTCTGGTTTGACTGTGCAGAAAGACAGAAGACATGGCAGGTTTTAGTGAGAAAAATAAAACATACATGTGAATAAGAAAGGAGGTGGGTAGAGGAAATAATAATGCTCATATAAAATTTAACATTTCCTTCAGTGAAATTGAAAAAACTTGCCAATTTAAAATATTTTCATTTGTACCCCCTTACTTCTTTAAATAATGACCTGCAATCATACTTATGATTGTTATTGTAACATTTTGTTAAAAGTGTTAAGCTCAAGTATTTAACAATGCAATAGGGCAATTTTAAATGAATTATAAGCAAACATGGATAAACGTACTTGCAATAAGACAGAGTCTCTTTAACTATCTTCACTCTTCCACAATGTTTGTTTTAAAAAGCAGTCATTAGAACTGGAATAAAACATGATGAAAGTGAATTTAATAATTTTTTTTGTTCTTGAGAATTTACAACAGAAATAGTGAAAAGTATTTATTAGATTGTATATTTACAAGAATAATCTTATATTTCCAACATTCTAAAAACTAATTGTATTAAAACTAATGCAATGAAATATTTATCATTTACCAATTCATAAAGAAATAAATGTGAAAATGTTTCATTCATAAATTTATAAACATTTACTAAATTATTAAAATCTGTGAACCAATGAGAAGGAAATACTTATTTACCATTTTATAAAGTTTGAGTCAATCAGCAATTAGCCGATGTTTTGCCAACCATTCCTATAAATAATGTAATAAATACACAGTGTTTATTTTTAGAGTATTTACATTATGCAGACTATTGTCCTCATCTTTATCGCCATAATTATCACAACGTTTCGGTCGTTGTACGCTCCGGCCTTCTTCAGGTGGTTGGAATTTCGAACTGAACCCTTTATTTCGATCACTGGGGTAGACTGTTCTAGTTCCACGTGCCATATTTGATGGATGTCAGTTATCAGTTATCTCCTGCTAATTTTCCCTCTGAAAGTTCTCCACTGCCTTAACCGGGTATTGAACTCACACTCTTTGGGTCCTGTCACTGGATCTAACCAATGCCTTTATCCACTGTGCCATGTGTCCTTGCGGTAAAGGTTTCAGTTCGAAATTCCAACCACCTGAAGAAGGCCGGAGCGTACAACGGCCAAAACGTTGTGATAAATATGGCGACAAAGATGTGGACAATAGTCCGCATAATGTAAATACTGTACATAATACCTCATCTCAGAAATATAGACAGACTGTGTTTATTTTTGTTGTAAATTCTCAAGAACAAAGAAAATGTATAAATTCACTTTCATCATAACTTTAGGTTTTATTCCAGTTCTAATGATTGGTTTTTAAAACAATAAATATTACAAAAAAAGTGATGGTAGTTAAAAAAAGTGATGTCATGGGAAAATCTGTGCTCTTGACACTACATCTTATTGCAGGCACCAGGGTCCATGTTTGCTGAATTATGATTCATCAGAAAAATTCAAGTAGGAAAACCATGCAATTTTCACAAGTACTGTTCATACAAATTGTTTGATAAATCCTTTGTGGAAGTCATCTTATAATACAAGTGATTGTTCATGAGCAGAGGGGGGGTATGTTTTGTTTAAAGTCACATTTCCAAAAAGACAATGTAGATAAAGGGAAGCTGAAAGCTATTATTCTGTCAACCCAATTGTGCCTTCCATTGTGAAAGGCCCTAAAATTGATTTTATTTTTAATTCTTCCATAGGCAGCAGGTAAGGTAGAATGTTATTTTATTAAAAGGTGGAGTCACAAAAGTGAACTTACACCTTAAAAGAAAGTTGTAAAACCATCAGATCAATGGACTTTGAATCCTGACTCTCACAAATGATAGACCTACTCACTACAGCTACTATCTCCTTTCAGCCTTGTACCAGACAGTAAATATAAAATGACATAATTAAAAGCAGTTTCCTTTCCCATTGCCATACCATAGCTTCCCTGTGCCTTTTCTATAAATCTTTTCAAGGACACATGGCACAGTGGATAAAGGTGTTAGTTAGATCCAGTAACAATACCCAAAGATTCTGAGAGATTCTTTGAGAGGAGTATTAACAGGAGATAACTAATAACTGACATCCATTAGACATGGCATGTAGAACTAGAACAGTGAGCGAAATTCCAACCACCTGAAGAAGGCCAAAGTGTACAACGGCCAAAACGTTGTGATAAACATGGCAACAAAGATGAGAATAATTGTCCAAATAATGTAAATAGTGTAAATCCTTTCATGGCAATTGTTCAGATGAACTCTCCTCCATGATATGCAGACTTTATGAATTTAAGCGCAAAACTAGATTGGCGGCAAGGTCTCATCATTTTACAGTTGAAACGGCGACACGTGATTGTAAGTTCTATACTAACAGTTTCTTCTCTCACACTTCTCTTCGGGATTGTTGCTTTCCAGTTAACTTTGATTTTCAAAAATTTAAATGCAATATCAATTGTTTTTCATATTGTTAATTGCTGTCCTTTTATTGTCATCTCTCCTTAATAATGTTTTTTCACACTCAGTAAACCCTTACATCTTAGTGGCTTTATTGCCTTGATTGGAGTGAAATGATTAAAAAAAATTTTAAAAAATAATAAAAAAAGTTGTGCTCTCTAGCCTTCTTCAGGTGTGTTGATGCTGGTAAACCTCAGAGAATTTTGAACTACTAAACTGATTATAAAAAAATTACGGTGGTAGAAAGTTCTCATTCCACTGTTCATGTTGAGAACTATGTCATCTAGGTTAATTGTCATTTAGTAGTGTTCAATTACTGCTAGTCCCGTGTCTACTAAGTCTGAGTATATCTACCTGGTTCTGGGATTGATCTCACTATTACTATGAAACCAAATTCACTAACCATTGCTCTAATTATCTAAGTTATTGTCCCATGGTGACATTGTAATTGTGAGTTCAATCCCCAGGCTAGATAGCACATATATACTACAACATAAATGCACGTCCATTCCAGGTGTTTGAATAAAGTGAAGTATATTCTCCATTCTAAAAGAAGAAAAAAAAAAAAAAAAAAAAAAAAAAAAATGGAGCTTCTCTTAGAGACTGAATAAAAGATTTTTTTTTTTAACAAAATGGGAATTAAAATACCGAGTCTGAGAAAAAAAAGAAACTCTCTATTTTTAAGAATATGAAGGAAGGAAAGCAAAAAAATATATAACCATTTTTCAATTAAAAAAAAAACTATTATTGAAATATGCCTTCTATCGTTTCACATAATTTATCCATTTTTAATTAAATTTTACACTATAGTTTTTTTGGGTTTTTTTTGTTTTTTTTGCACAATATGGTAGAAGTTCCTTAACGAGAACTGAATTTTTTTTTTTGAACTTTGACAGATTGCAGCCTGGCTAAAAATAATCTTTTTAAACTATTTTTTCTATTACTTACGGGAAAATAGATTTTTAAAAAAATGCTATTGTACTTTGTCCGTTACTTTTTAATTTGAAAGCATAACTTTTCAAATCCTCCCACCCCAAAGGTCTCAGAATATAAGTTTACTTCAAAAGATGTCCGTGAGATACAAGGGAGGTAAATCAGTGTTTGCATGCAAAATACGTTTGAAATAAAAGCAGCTAAACTTAGCAATGCCCACCAAAATTTATATGAATTTGCTTTAAATTTCCTTTATTAAAATTTAAACTTTCGCACATTAGGATCGTTTAGATCGGAAACGCATGTTTGAAACGAACATTAAAGCTGAACTATTGAGATAAGGAAAAAAAAAACAGATTTACTCAGCTAAATGAAAGTGAAGGAAGATTATATTGCGCCAATCTTATTCTTAACAATCTGTCTGTTTTTCGGGGTTTTTTTTTGAAAATCTGTCTGTGAAATCTCGGTTTCAAGTACCCGGGCACGAACACAAACTCCCGGAGTCAGGGTATGTGTAAAAAAAAAAAAAAAAAAAACCGTTACACTACAGTCGGACAGCAATCAAATTTTTTAGTCGAACACAGTCGGCTAAAATTTAAAATGAAAGAGAAAGATTATGTTGCGTCAATCTTTGGAAGAGGGAGAGCCTATTTACTTGTTAGTTAACAGAACACTCAGAACTGGTATTTTTTCATTTTTTTTTTTTTTTTGCTAGATTTGTGCACCGATGTCACTGTCAATTAAAAATAAAATACACATGTCCACCAAACAAGAAGAAGTGGTAAAAAAAAAAAAAACTCAATGGAGGGAGAATATGGTTAAAGATTGTGTTGCGCCAATGTTCCAAATCTTGAAAATCAGCTTGGAGTTCGAATATCGATTACTTATTGCTAAATATATACAACAGATTTAAAAAAGAAAAAAGTAATTAATTCCAGTCACACAAACACTGACACTGATCGATCAACAAATGGGTTAAAAAAAAAAAATTTAAACTGATGACACATCAACATCTATGGGTAACCAATATAAAAAAACTGATTGCTATTTTTTAATTTTTAATTTTCACTTAGTAAAAAAAAAAAAAAGATATTTTGAATTAAAAACGAATAAAAATATATTTTTTTGTTTTATGGATAGAACGTTTCAGGGCGCTAAAAACACACACACACTTTTCAGCAAAATTGTCCATATCACCGGTGTGCCAACAAAGGTTAAACAAGCAGAGAACAAAAGTGAGCTCGATGTTTTATACGAGTTCTAGGATGTCCCCAAAAGATCCAGAGGTCCTTCACACCCAGATCAGAGATCCAAACCAAAAAAGGACTAAAGGCGAGGGTGTCCCTCATCCCTGGACACCAACCCAGATATTTCTACGTCCCAGCGCAATGTTGGCTTCTAAAAGAAGCTCATCCACTCTTTGACAAGTCTTGTTTTTCTCTTCCTCTGGGGTGAAATGCCACCCCCCCTAAACTATCAGAAAAGCTAGGGGTCGGGGGTAGACGCTGACCACCCGTTTATGCGGCAGATTGTACTGGGTTACATGTTGTTACCTTAACCATACATAAGTTACATACACTGGTTATACATACACAGTACAGTACACACACAGTACAGTACACACACACATTCTTGCATTGAAATATGATATTTTGCAGATTTTACAAGTTTAAGTATGATGATTGATTATTATTACTTTGGTTGGCTTGATTGCGGTTTTAAAAAGCAGTCTTAATACTAATAATAGTAACGAACCTCATCAAACCGGCACTAAAAGATAAAATTATAAAATTCTTTTGGTTTTCCAGTTTATCTTTTTTTTTATTTTTGAATTTTTTTTTTTTTTTAAATAACTGTCGAAATGGAAATTTTTACACTCTATGGAAATTCTTGCTATATTTTCTGAATTTTAAAAGACAGGAGCATAAAAAAAAAAACTGTCAACATTTTGAAGAAAATTAAAAAAATCGAAAATTATTATTAACCAAATGTTAAGAAGATTTCATTGAAAATTAAACTTATCAAAAATATTTGACATCATGACCTTTTTTTTTGTATTTTCATGAAGAAAAAAAATAGACACAAATTTTACCAAAAAACAGAAAAATGACTAAAATAATCTTAGAGAAAAAAGAAAAACAATTTCTCAAGCAAGAAAAAGAAAAAAAACAAGTGTAAACACTAAAAAAACACACTTCCAAGCCGATGTTTAAAAAAAATGTTTCGTGGTGCTTCATCTTATTTCAATGAGAAACAGTTTATTTTTTCGCCTAAATATAAAATTAAACAATTCGTTTTTGCTTAACAGATCATTTCAGAAAAAATATTTAAATACGAATTCAATAAAGATAAAATTCCAATATAAAATTAGGAAAAAAAAAAGGATTTCTAAAAGACTAAAACAAGAAAATAATACATCAGGATGAAAATAAGAAGCGATTTAAAAATGCAACCAACGCCATGTAATTTACACAAACAAGAGAAAATGGGGAATGATATAATTTTCTTGTTTTATCTTTTCGTCCATTTATCTTTTTTTTCTACAAACCCTGAGTTTGCTAAGAGTTCCATTCGATTCGAGTGTTTGAACCAACAAGTCCCGGAGTTCGTTGTCTTCGTCTGTGGCAGACATGTTATCAACAAACGCACTGCGCATGCGCGTTGTCTTCACTACGAAGCGAAACTTCCGGTAAACATTCCTTCAATTTTTTTTTTTTTTTTTTTCATGATTTCTTTGACCAAGTCAATGCTCTAATAAAATCATAATTGAAGTTTCGATAAATCACTCATTCATTAATTAATTATTCAAAACAAATAATTAATTTATCTTCGTTGATAATTAGAAAAAAGAAAAAAATAATACGCGGACAATACTGAGAGAAAGAATTAAGCTGACACACTTCCTAGCAAAGAAAGATGTTTTTAGGAAACATCTTTTTTACTACAAATGAATAAACATCAGAATTTTGTGAGAATCGCATCTTTCAACATTTTTTCATACATACATAATGGCAGGCCGCTCATATTCAAATATGTCTGTTTACTAAAGAAACTAGCTAATCCCTGTTGCAGCCGCCAGCTCAAACACATTTTCTTATTTATTCGACTATCATAAAGCCTACTAGTGGGTTATACTGCAACTATGTTGAGTGGACCTTAATTACAGTTTCTAGGAGAGAGACACATCATATGGCATGATCAACAGTTTGAACAAGGCCAGCACAGTCAAACACTCAGTCATGATGACTTGTGACTTCATGCTAGCAAAAATATTGGCAAACAAAATTCATCTTCCCAATTTAAATCACAAAACTTGGGTCAACCCAAACACTATTTCTTTCATCTACCAGCCTTTTGTAATCAAGAAAACTTAATTTAAAGAATGTATTTGGGAAAATAAATGTGAACGGGTAAGTGCTTTAAAAGCAAAATTTAACCTGGCTTTATTGTGAAGCTTTTCCTAACAGAACAATAAAAGTGCATTGGATCAGGCTGCAAAAGAGAACACGTTTGGATCCTGTTGGAGGGTGCACCTTCTTTATTAAGTTTTCTCAAGTACACAGGCTGATAGATGTGTAGTTGTAGTGCCATGCCTACATTTTCTCCAATTCTAATTGGTCAATAAATACATACTTAAAAATAACAGGACAATTTATCTATCGCATTCCACCATAGTAAATTTGTTCCTACACTTTGTTCAAAACAAGCTTTGCTACAAAATCGCTGATTGGTCCATTTTCCGTCCAATAGGATATTTTTCATGTATATTCAAAAATGTACTAAGCGTCTCTTTTTGGAGCCACTCCAGATAGTATAAATATTGGATGCATTCCAAAAAACCAGTAGTAGTAATTTCAGAACCCCAGTCGAGGTACCCAGAGACAATAGTTCTCATTTACTCGCTCGTCGCACGTACATACACACTACAGAACTTTGTGACACACCACCAGTTCTCAGTGGACATACCAAGTTAAATCAACTTTGTAAGTTGCAACTACTGAACAATTTTCTGAAAGAAATATTCTATTTTCAACACTGAACTCTGAACATTTTTCTCAGACAAATCTTCTATAAGACATTTCCTTACAGTCAAGGGGAAGCTACTTTTTTCTCTCTTTTTCACTCATATTGCAACTACTTTGTATTATTGTTGAATTTAATATACATATTTCTTCGTTAAACAAAATTGGTTCTCATTGTTCTTTTTCCTTGATGTTTTAAGTATTATGTATGAATGTTGATTATCTTCTCAACACGCAGCCGCATTATCTATTTGACCCATTCAATATTGGTGACCACAACACTCGAGAAGCAGTACATTCTATAATTGATCAACCCGACGTACTAATCAACACTTTACATAGTGACACTAAGAGCAGAAACAGGAAGTTACCTCTTTCATAGCTTAAAACAAAATGACAAATTTAGGGCTTTGCACAATAGGCTCCACGCATAACTTCCAGTTGAAGTTGATTAAATAAAATCCCAAATAAATATATATTGACCAATAAGAAATGAGCACACCTGAAATAATCAAGAACTTAATCAGAGCCTCTTTGCTAACAATATAAACAGACTCCTGTCGAAAAGAAAAAAAGAGATTCCAACAAGAGACACACAGTGAAGACAAAGAGAGACAAACACTTACAACTGTGAATGAATACATCAAAAGCATCTTGGCTTTAACAGCCATTACCACTTCTCACACCTTTCTCATCATTTTCAACCCCATGCTTTACTTCTCTCATACATTCTATCTCCTTTTTCTTATTCACAGGACATATTACCAAATGAAACTAGCATCTCTCAAAAACACTTAAGTACTTTTACAAACTCTTGTATTTATTGAAATGTAAAAAAATAACAAAATATCATTTTATTTAATCTTACTTAAATAGCAACCTTGTGCCATCTATGAACATTACTACTTTTTTTGTACAATACGAAACTACTTATTAATGTTTATATAAATTACTATCGTTATACTCCAGACTTGATTGTTCTTAAGATGTAGTTTATCGTATTTTATTTACTCATTCATACATCCCTTATAGTGGGCTAATCCTAACAAGGTACAAGTCAGACCCCACAAATAACCCGTTATAGATTAAATAAATACTGTTTAAAATAAACAGAGCGTCTAGAGTGTAGACATATCAAGAAGCTGGAGAACTTCCACATGTGAGCTCTCTGTCCCATACTCAGAATTTGCTGGCAGGACCAAGTTACCAAACTTGAGATCTTGGATCATGCTCACTCCTCAAGCATTGAGTCCATGCTCATTAAGGCCCAACTCCGATGGGTGGGGGCATGTCATCCCCATGTAGGAGCACCACTTGCCAAGACATCTGCTTCTGCACAGCAAGAGAAACTAAAGCTGTCTAAAGAAGTGATACAAAGACACTGTGAAAGCAAATCTCCAGGGGTGCAAGCTGAAACTCAAAGAACTAGAGGAGCGAGCCAGTGATCGACCACATTGGCGTGATCACAATCCATGATGCTGCTGTCACCTTTGAGGATGCTCAACACCAGAAGAGCTCACTGCTTTCAGAGATCAACACCACAGAGCATCATCAGCAGTGATTATGACAACAAACTTTCAGTGCTCGCACTGTTCCAGCTTGGGATTGCAGAGCTACCTCTAAGTTTACCAGAAACACTATTTCATATTTCATATTTTTAACTGAAAAATAACATCAGTAATTGTCACGTGTGGAGAATATTGTCATTATAACTGTGTTGATGTATTCAACCATTTTCTTTTGATTTTATGAATCTGTTGTGTATATTTGTTTGTAATATCTGTTGTGTATATTTGTGTATATTTCTCTACATTCCAGTTGCTAGGTACATTCTGTTTTTGTTTTTATTAGTTACTTTGTTCATTTAATTTCATTTTCGTATTTTGCTTTGATAAAGTCCACATTGGACGAAACGTGTCAGCAATTACCAGTTTTCCTATTGTCATTTTTATTCATAAATATTATTGTATATATTACTATACAAAATATATTGTAGAACAGGTATATTGACCTTGACTTCTATAGAAATACACATGCAGTTGACACACTGAATGATTTTAAAACCCTAAGTCAACACATATTTGCAAAAGGTTGCAGACCCCTGCATAGAGAAGTTCTCGGTCCTACAAAGATTAGAATAAGACAGAGAGAGAGAATGTGTGAGGGAGTGAGAAAGAGAGAGAACGAGTAAGAGATAGAGAGTAAAAGAGAGACAGAGAAAGAGTAAGAAATAAAGAGAGAAATTGAGACGGTTATTTGAGGTCTTCCTAAAGGTGCCAGTGTGTGATGTTCAAGCACAATCTAAAAGAGCTAACCTTTAGAATGCTGATTTTCAAAGAAGGTAAGCAATCATTACCGACTTATTTATGCTATTTTACACTGTTCAGACCGTTGACCTCATATTTACTATCCTCTTTATGAGTGCGTGTGCGTGCGTATGTGTGTGTGTGTATGCCTGTATGTCTGCGCATGTGCACATACGATAGCTATCATGGGCCTCCATGGTAAAAGACAAGAAGCCATAGAGCAGGGGGGTCAACAATCTATGGCACGCATGCCACGTGTGGCACGCCAAGCAATTTCCAATGGCACACGACCACAAATGACATCACAAAGTCTGAACCAATAACTACTACTACACAAAGAAAATATTTAGCTGTTTCAATTTTAATATATACCAAAGTATATCTACTATATATTACTATACAAAATATATTGTAGAACAGGTATATTGACCTTGACTTGTATAAAAATACATGTACTGTTAGCACACTGAATGATTTTAACCCTAGGACACTAACAATGGGTATATCGTACCCAGCGCAAATTTTGCTATTTTTAATTACAATTTTCAGTACCTGATTTTCTTACCTAAATAATGTTTTTCAGTTCCTATTAATGTTAACTCAAAGTACAAAGTTTGAAGTGCCTGCATGTAAAATAATTCAAATAAAGATTTATATTTAATATTTTTTTGATATTTTCAAAATCGGGTACGATATACCCATGGTTAGTAGTGGTGTAACTTTAATTGATGTTTAGCGTTCTAGGGTTAAACCCCTAAGTTGGCATATAGTTAGAAAAAGGTTGCTGACCCCTGTACTAGAGGTACACACACTCACACACATGCATGCATATGAATTTTAAAAACATTTACCATCCTGAATGAAATTTTATAGAAAATATGCGTCCTCTGATTCTTGTCAGAGGACATATATTTTCTATGAATTTTCTTAGATATATCAGTTAGGCAAGGAATCCATAAATTTCTTTGGAACTTGGAAAGGACACGTCATTTCTCCTTGAATTAGGAACTCCATAAATTATGCTAAAGTTGTTTTAACGAGTCAAATGCACATGAAGCCTGAGTAACCAAAGAAAATAATAAATAATCCCTTTCTTCTTGATTTTCAAAGCATTTTTATAGTAAAATAATTACCAATGCATTTCCATCATACATATAATAGCCCTGTTCTATCAGTAATGCTTGCATTCATTCCTGACCACTGACAATCCCTTTCTTCCTGATTTTCAATTCATTTTTATAGTAAAAATCATTACCAATGCATTTACATTATACATATAATAGCACTATTCTGTCAGTAATGCTTGCATTCATTCCTGACCACTGACAATCCCTCACTTCCTCATTTTCAATGCATTTTTGTAGTAAAATCATTAGCAATGCATTTCCATTATACATATAATAGCCCTATTCTATCAGTAATGCTTGCATTCATTCCTGACCACTGACAATCCCTTTCTTCCTGATTTTCAATTCATTTTTATAGTAAAAATCATTAGCAATGCATTTCCATTATACATATAATAGCCCTATTCTATCAGTAATGCTTGCATTCATTCCTGACCACTGACAATCCCTTTCTTCCTGATTTTCAATGCATTTTTATAGTAAAAATCATTAGCAATGCATTTCCATTATACATATAATAGCCATATTCTATCAGTAATGCTTGCATTCATTCCTGACCACTGACAATCCCTTTCTTCCTGATTTTCAATGCATTTTTATAGTAAAAATCATTAGCAATGCATTTACATTATACATATAATAGCCCTATTCTATCAGTAATGCTTGCATTCATTCCTGACCACTGATAATCCCTTTCTTCCCAATTTTCAATGCATTTTTATAGTAAAATCATTAGCAATGTATTTACATTATGCATATAATAGCCCTATTCTATCAGTAATGCTTGCATTCATTCCTGACCACTGACAATCCTTTTCCTCATAATTTTTAATTCATTACTTTTTAAATTTAAATGATTCATAGCTATATTCTTTCAGTAATACACACTTACGAATATACATTATCATCTTTTCACATATTTTCTATGAATTTTCTTAGACATTCATGTACGTAAATGTTGTTAATACTGTTTTATTATAAACAGGACATTTACACATGAATGTATATTATCATCCAAATCTCACATAGACAAATTAGCGTCCTGGGTATGACGTTAAACTGCATCCAACAGCAAGGCCTCTGATCAGAAGGTTTTGAGGAGCGTGGAACTACCTCTTAATTGCTGGTGTTCCCAGGTCCACCTTGACCCGGGGTGGTAGCACCTGTTAGGGTCCCAGCTATGGGCAAATAGTAAACTCCTAGTTTTTCCAAGTCTTACACACGTCCTGGGTATGACAGTAAACTACATCTGCGTCCTGGGTACGGCGATAAACTACATCCAACAGGAAGGGCTCAGATAATGTTTTCGGAACAATAATGTTGCCAACTATGCGTTTTTGAAACAATAATGTTGCCAGCTATGCGTTTTTTGAAACAATGTTGCCAGCTATACGTTTTTTATTCCATACAAAATAGGCATTTAAAATTCATATAAACTGGATTTGGCATTAAATAACCCACAGTGGTTGATATGCCATAAAACCCAAACAAACAAACATAGACAAATTAGAATCATGATACACTTACACACATAAATACTGCTTAACAAGATAGATGTATACTATATAGAGATGAAGGTTTGACTAATACATAAGTAAAAGACCAAATTTACTGTCTTTAGTACCATTTTATTATTGAATCCATTTGGTTTCAGTGGTTAAAGTGGGTGACTATCGTCTTAGTCTCTTTTGTGATTTGAGAGTTCATACAGGGTCATTGTGTTTTTGGCTGACAGAAATTAATTTCTTTTTGTTCTAGAATTGTACATCCGGTCAAACTCAACATCCAATTACTCTCTAACCCTCTCGTCTCGAACTGCTACATCGAACCAATTTCCCACTTCTTCTCCTTCTCTTTCTTCTGATTCTCTTTCTCTGCCATGCACATGGTTTTTTCTTCTTTTTATTGGGCCTGACACATCCGTGATTTCCATTTGATTTTTGGCAGGACATGTTGTCAATGGTTAATTTTTTTTATGACATTCACTGACCCACGTAAGCTATGTCCAGGTTCTGTCAGTTACTGGGGATAGGAACAATAGAAGGAAGGAAAGGAAGTAGAGAAGAGAGAGAGAGTTTTCTTTGTCACTCTCTTAGTGAAAAGGAAAGTGTATATTTCCACATGGTGTTACTACTATCTAATCCTACTACAGATGCATATTCACTCACACCATGTGGTCATAATTCATCTTGGGTTCATGAGGAAAAACAGTACAAACAAACATATTCAATAACAATAAAAAAACATGGTATATCATTTGGTAATTTCATACAATTTTATTTATGTATTGGTGCGTGTTGGTGTGTGTGTGTTTTTTACATTACAATTGTAATAAGGTTCAAGTTATAAAAGGGAGTAAATCACTTTGTAATATCACAAGTCTTATCACAGAGGGAATTTACACACGTGTTGTCATCCCGACAGTTCTTAGGGGAAGAGATTGAATATCAAGTCTTTTGGCGGCATGTATATATTTCCGTCAGGAACAGTCCCTGTTGCATGCTGGGAGTAATTTTATTATTTTTATTTTTTATTTATTTTAATTATTTTAAATGAGGTTTAAATTTTATTTTATTTTATTTATAATTTTCACTGTTATTATTATTTTATATTTTACTTTTATTTATAATAACAAACCAATGAAAAACAAACAGCACAAAAATTAAAAATACCAGAAGTTTGCCTTTTCTTTTTCTCTGATGAAACTTTAATAAAAACAAAACAGCCCGTATTTGTTGTTTATCTTAGGTTTGTTTTTTGTTTTTTTACGGCATATCAACCTCAATGGGTTAATTAATGCCGATAAGATTTTTACTGCTGGTAATATTTACCCAGGACATGAATGTAGTTTAACATCATACCCAGGACGTCTTTATCCTATCATTCATATATATATATATATATATATATATATATATATACACAGCAGTGATTCTGTTATGGTGAAACACACCTATTCTATAGTTAATAGACTCTCCCACCTAATATAAGTAGGAGTAGTAAGAAAAACAATGGTCAGTCGATGTCGGACGACCGGCTGAACGGTTGAACTCTCCTTCTTCGGGCGGGGAGGAACCCGAACGAGGCTATGCCGAAGGGCAGAGTCTCGTTCGGGGAGGTAAACCGACCCTGAACCCGTTTATACGGGTTCAAAGGGTATATTTTTGGCCGAGCCCATGGGCTCGGAGATCCCACGTTAAACCGGCCTTGTGCCACATGATACCCTCGTGGGGGGGTGACTAAATACTAGTCGATGTCGGACGACCGACTGAACGGTTGAACTCTCTGCCTTCGAGCGGGGAGGAACCCGAAAGAGGCTACGCCGAAGGGCGGATTCTCTTTCGGGGAGGTAAACCTGACCCTGAACCCGTTTATACGGGTTCAAAGGGCATATTTTTGGCCGAGCCCACGGGCTCGGAGATCCCACATTAAACCGGCCTTGTGCCACATGATACCCTCGTGGGGGGGTGACTAAATACTAGTCGATGTCGGACGACAGTTAGTCAAATACGAAAGTAGTCAGCGACCACCACAAGATTATTCTGCGTAATACCTATTATATCAAGTTCGTAATGTTTTGTACGTCAAACCTATTTTAGGACAGATTTAGTGCAAATACAAGCCGCCTCCACTGCGAAATAACTCCATAACAGATTCTTAACTGACAATATTCTCCACACGTGACAAATACTGACATTATTTTCAGTTAACAATATGAAAATGGTGTTTCTCTACATTCCAGTTGCTAGGAACATTCTGTTTTTTGTTTTTATTAGTTACTTTGTTCATTTAATTTCATTTTCGTATTTTGCTTTGATAAAGTCCATATTGGACGAAACGCATCAGCAATTACTAGTTTTCCTATTGTCATTTTTATTCATAAATATTGTCTTCTCTACTGGTTAATTCGGAGAAATTTTCATATATATAATGGACATGTGGCCGAGTGATTAGAACTTTTGCATTCTGACCATGAGACCTGGGTTCAAATCTCACCATGGTCAATTTGTCAGGAAGGAGACTTCCTGATGTTATCAGACTGGAGAGGTCGATCACAGCACGCAGCACATTTGGAAAGTGCCTGAAAACCATACCACAGCTTGACCCAAGCCTTGTGAGTGAAATTGGATAGACAGAGCCCTTGGTAGCTGTCAATAGCTGTGTTAGCACAAAGTAACAAGTCATCATAAACCAGGGCCTGAGTGTGAGAGTCTTGTTCAAATTGTTGATCACACGAGATAACACGCTCGCTCTCCCCGAAACTGTAACTAAGGTCTGCTCAGCATAGTTGAAGTATTATCCACAGGTATGCTCTGTGGGTGTTGAATAAACACAAATGCACCTGAGCAAGCATCTGTAATAAGGATTGGATTGCTGCCCAAGTAGACGGGTATCCTCAAATACAAGTGGCCAGCTATATATATATATATATATATATATATATATATATATATTATAAAGAGGTAATCATACAATGAATTAATTAGCAACATTAATGTAATTAATGCCGAATTCTCTTTGCTAACAGACTTAATATAAGCATTAACTTACTAACAATCCATTGAATGAATATATATATAGGGTGTCCTAGAATTTTAAAAACTCACTTTTTTTTCTGTTTATCATTCTTTATAACTTCATAGTTTTTCTAATTTTATTTTCATCCCGTTTCAGAACTCTGCTAATAATAAAACACAAGAAAACATCTTCGTTGACGACTGGATTTCTTTGCACAGGATTTCGTAAAAACAAAGGTTTATTGCCAAAAGTTCAATAGCTTAGCTAAGCTTAAAGAACACATTCAATTAGCAGTGCAGAAGATACCCCCTGAAAGGCTTCAAAATGTTTCCCAATGCTATGAATGAGCAACAGGGGCCACCTGACCATCATTTAGAGACTGTCCACATCAGACAAAAAATAATTCTCGGGACATGGAATGTTAGAACATTAAACAAAGAAGGCAAGTTAGAAATTATAAAAAATACGATGAGTGACTTAAATGTCAACATTTTAGGACTATGTGAAACTAAGTGGTCATCCAATGGAGATTTTATCAGTGACAACTACAGGATTATATATGCAGGGGGAAAGAAAAAGGTAAAAGGAGTTGGATTGATACTCGATCAACACATGATGAACTGTGTTCAGGAATACCATCAGCTATCTGAAAGAATTCTTCTAGTTAAACTGAAAGGAAAGCCTTTCAACATATCTATTATAACTGTGTATGCACCAACAGCACAAAGTACAGAAGAAGAAATTGAAACATTCTACTGTATGCTAGATGAAGCCAAGGCTCGTTGCAAATCACAAGAAGTCATAATTATCATGGGAGACCTGAATGCCAAAGTAGGTAAAGAGAGTGATGGTAAAATAACTGGCAAATTCGGACTAGGAACCCGCAACAAACGAGGTAAAAAGTGGGTACAATGGTGCACGGCAAATGACCAGGTAATAGCCAACACCCAAGAAAATTATGGACATGGAAAAGTCCAGGAGGAAACACAAAAAACCAAATTGACTACATAACAATCAACAAGAGATTCAGGAATGCAGTTCTTCACTACAAAACCTACTCAAGTGCCGACTGCGAAAGCGACCATCGCCTTGTTATATGTAAACTAAGAGTGAAACTACAGAAACCTAATGTAGCACCCAAATTGCAATATGAAAAACTCTTGAACGACCCGAACCTGACGAGGAATTATATGGACAGTGTCAAAAGAAGATATGAGGGACAAAATGGAAATGGAAACACAAAGTGGGACAAACTAAGAGAAGCTTTAGTGACATCAGCATACGAGATCATCCCAAGTGAAAATGGACGAAGAAGTAAAAAAGAATGGAACACATATGCGATTCTCGACATGATACAAAGGAGAGAGGAAATAATGCCAGGAAATGTATTTGAAATGGAATATAGAACACTAAACAAAGAAATCAGGAACAAATGCAGGCAGGCTAAAGAGGAATGGCTCAACAAAAAATGTGCAGAAATAGAAAGAATGAGTTCCACAGATAAACGAATTATGCATGAAAAAATTAAGAGAACTAACAGGACAAAAGACCTGCTCATCAACAGGCTGCATAAAATCCAAGGACGGAACGCTGATATTAGAGAAAGAAGAAAAGCTTCAGAGATGGAACGAATATATTGGAGAAGTCTTCCACGACGAAAGAGAACAACTGGCAATACACAGAAATATCGACGGACCAGAAATATTAAAAAGTGAAGTGGAAGCTGCCCTGGCCAAACTGAACAGAAACGAAGCAGCGGGACCAGACGGAATTGTAATAGAGATGATAGTAGCCTTAGACGACTTTGGCATAGACAAGATCACAGAAATAATAAATGAAATTTACAACAGTGGCCATATATCAGAAGACCTAAGCAAATCTATTTTCATAGCACTACCTAAGAAACCAGGTGCAAACGAATGCAAACTTCACCGAACAATCAGCCTAATGAGCCATGTAACAAAACTCATCACCCAAATTCTGATGTAGAGAGCACATAGCAGAATCAGGCCAGAGACAGGACAAGAACAGTGCGGGTTCGTCAAAGGCACTGGAACAAGGAATGCAATATTTATGCTCAGAATGTTATTAGAAAGAGCAATACAAATGCAGAAAGACGTCTACCTGTGTTTTATAGATTATGATAATGCATTCGATAAAGTACGTCACAAAGATCTGTTAGAGCTGTTGAGCAACCTTGACATATTCGGAAAAGACATTAGAATAATCAAGAATCTATACTGGCAGCAAACTGCTTGCATACAGATAGAAAATGAGTTCAGCAGATATACAGAAATACAACGGGGTGTAAGACAAGCATGTGTCTTCTCACCGGATTTATTCAACCTATACAGCGAGGCGATTCTGAGAGAATTAGAAGACCTACCAGGATTCATTATTGGCGGCCACAATCTTAATAATATAAGATATGCAGATGACACAGTGCTGATAGCAGGCACAGAAAGGAAACTAGAAGAACTCCTACAGACGATAGTGGAGGAAAGCAAGAAGAAGGGACTAAGTATAAACTACAAGAATACAAAATGCATGGTTGTTAGCAAAAAGGAGAGCCCAAAATGCAAATTTCAAATCGGGGATACTAAAATCAAGCAAGTACAGAAATTTAAATATCTAGGAAGTGTTCTAACAGAGAATGCAAAGTGCGACACTGAAATCCAAACACGTATTGAGATGGCCAAAGAAGCATTCCAAAAGCTAAACAGAGTATTAAGTGACAGGAAAATTTCATTGGAAACAAAGAAAAGAGTATTGAACTGTTATGTGGTACCTGTCCTCTTGTATGGCAGTGGATGCTGGACAATTTCCCCAAAGATGAAGACGGATCTTGAAACAATAGAAATGTGGTTCTACAGAAAGATGCTGAGGATACCATATACCAAACACGTGAGTGACAACAAGGTTTTAGAGAAAGTTCTCACAAATAAGAAACTTATACCTAACATCAGGAAGAGGCAGTTGGAATTTCTGGGACACATAATGAGGAAGGAGGGCTTGGAAAATCTGATACTCACAGGAAAGATTGAGGGAAAGAGGGACAGAGGAAAGCAGCATCTTACGTACTTGATAAGCTTGAGAAACTGGCTGAAAGAACAAGGTTTGGAAGAAATAAACTTATTAAGAAATACAAGGGACAAGATGATGTGGAGGACCATGATCGCCAATGTCCTGGAGGGACATGGCGTATAAAAGAAGAAGGATAGATTTGAAATTTACAAGGATAGACACGGAGCACATATTGAAAATTTTCATCAATAACAGGTACCCTAATGACAGTCAACAAGCAAATCAGATTCCATTGAAACAATAATTTTAACAGATACCATTGGCAGAACTACAACATTGATAATAACGCTATTAACATATATTACCAAAATCAAAATTACCACAAACACCAATAAAAAAGATTTTATAAGCACAATGTGGCCAACTCAGAGAATGTTTCTCTGTCAATAAAAAAACAAAATGTCTTACATAGGATATACCACAACTACACTTTCACGGAGACTCACTTGCCACCGAGCAGACCATAGTGCCATTAGACAACACATTAATAAGCAGCATAAGTACTATAGTAAATGTTATGGGGTCCACCCCTTTTTCATATAAGTGGACTCAACCAGAGTGTTACTTGAACTGCTGCTGTTAAATACCCAGAGTCAGTATACAGAGATTGACAGTTTGAGATAGAGATTGTGATTGAGTTGGAGGTAGAGTAATAGTGTGAGGTAACTGCTTGTAGAAGTCACAGTTACAAGCACATAGACTCTAAGGAAGTCCTACTTCGAGACTGTATATGTATATACATATATATATATATTATTATTATTATTATTATTATTATTATTATTGCTTCTAACCGCGTTCCTGGATTTACTAACAGTATTACCCATTGTATAATTGTGTAAATACATTTAATTTCTTATCTTTAATTCCTGCATTTGTCATTCATTGGAGACCGAATTTCATCTCGGAATCCACAACAAATTGGCGACGAAGATTCGAACCCAAGTGGAAAAGAAAAGAATCAACAAAAGAAAAATCTTCCCTCGTCGTCCAACAAGCAAATTGGCGTTGAGTGATTCGAACTCACACGAGAAGAAATAGAAAAATCCTTACCTCGTCATCCACAACAAATTAGCGACAAACAGTTACGAGGAGTAAAAGTACGTAAAATTGAGTTATCATGGAAGATTTTAAAAATATTTTGGTAGAACTGATAAAACACCAAAATGATCAACAATTACAAATGCAAAAATACCAAAATGATCAACAATTACAACTACAAGAACGAATGGAAGAAAAATGGCAAAAGCAATTAGAAAGACAAATAGAGCTCCAGGAACTAAAATTGAAAGTAGCGGGCAACAAGCAATTAGATATTGAAAAAGAAGCAACTTTTTCGCAAGACGCAGTGTGGAATACCATAGAGATTTTCAAATATTCTCTAGATAAGGACAAAAATTTTGGAGATTACTTCAGAAGACATGAAGACATCTTTAACATAGACTGTCAAAATTGGACAGTAGCAAAAAAGCTACGTCTATTGCTTAGAAAATTAGGAACTGAAGAATATACAAAGTTCGTGGATTATATCTAGCCAAAAAAGATGAATGAATTAACATTTGACAAAGCAGTGACATGTCTTAAAGAACTCTTCAGCCCCAAAACATCATTCTTCCACAGGAGGTGGAAATGCCTTAACCTGGTAAAGAGTGATAATGAGGATTATTCCACGTTTGCCGCAATCGTAAATAAACATTGTGACGACTTCAAACTAGCGGAATTAACCCCGGACAATTTCAAATGTCTCATCTTTGTTCAAGGGTTAGTTTCTACAAAAGATAGCGAAATGCGCAGAAGAATGCTTGCAAAATTACAAAATGAACCGGGTCTAATATTACAGCATTTATCGAAAGATTGCCAGAGACGTCTAAGTTTAAAGAAAGACGCAAAGGACATTAAAGAATCAGCTGTTTCTCATATAAGTAAGTTAAACAAAAGTCTACGTTCTTCCCCCTCCCCGGAAAGAAAACTAAAATTTTACGACAATGAAAAAAGATTCTCACTCTCCCCGGAAAGAAAAAGAAAATTTTATAAGAGAAAAAGTACAACATACAAAACAAATTATGACGAATATCGAAGCAAATATAAACCCCCTCCATCAGCATGTTATTGATGTGGAGGACTATATTGGAACAAAGTATTGCCGCTTTAGATATAAAAACTGTCTTGAATGTGGAAAAAAGGGCCACAAGGCATCCCAATGTAGAAATAGAAAAGATACTAATAGAATAAGAGCTACAATGATGCATAACGATGGTAACACCAACGTAAGGAAATATGTGGAACTGGAAATTTTAAATAAAAAGATTAAATTACAACTGGATTCGGGTCCCGACCTCACGATAATCAACTTACAGACATGGAAAAAACTCAACAGACCTACCATGTTACGCACACAAAAAATTGCCAAGTCAGTTACAGGCAAACGAATAAAATTTGAGGAAGAAATAATCGTGAATGTTAAATTTCACAGCAAAACAAAAAAACTTAAGATATACGTCATGAAAGATACTGAAAATCTAGTAGGTATCGACTGGATGCAGAAGTTCGACGTTTGGGACCTATCTATCAACTCTTTGCAAAAAGCTAGAGATTGAACCATCAGATACTATAAAAATTAAAGGAAGAATTATATAACCAATTTCCTGAGGTATTTTCAAGCAGGTTGGGACGATGTAACAAATTTAAGGCCAAAATAGAATTAAAAGAAAACGTCCAACCAATTTTTAAAAGAAGTGAAATGTACCGTTCGCTACTATAGAAAAAATAGACAAAGAATTGGAGAGACTTGAACAAACTGGGATTTTATCTAAAACAGAGTTTAGTGAGTGGGCTGCGCCGGTGGTTTACGTAAAAAAGAAGTCAGGAGAAATTTGCGTATATGCAGATTTTTCGACGGGACTCAACAAGGCAATAAAAGACCACCATTACCCACTACCGAGCCCAGAAGAAATATTTACAAAGGTCAACAGCAGTAAGATATTTTCAAAAATAGACCTTAGTGAGGCTTATCTACAAATTCCAGTACAAGAAGAGAGTACGAAAATCCTTTGCATTAATACGCTCAAAGGGTTGTACAAATTCAACAGACTACCATTCAGAGTAAAAGTTGCACCTGCAATTTTTCAGCAAACGATGAACACAATGCTCACGGGCCAGAATTTCGCGACCACTTATCAGGATGATATTCTAATTAAGAGCGACAATGTTGAAGAGCACACATCACACATAAAGCAAGTTTTCAGAAGACTTCAGGACTTTGGGTTCAAAGTAAAAGGAGAAAAGTGTGATTTTTTTCCTAAATGAAATTAAATATTTAGGACAGATAATAAATGAAAATAGCAGGAAACCGAACCCAGAGAGGGCATCGGCAATTAAAAATATGCCGGAACCAAAAATGTTACAGAACTACAAACTTTCCTGGGCCTAGGTAACTACTATGGCGAATTTATTGATAATATACATAAACTGAGGGCTCCATTAAATGAGTTACTAAAAAAGGAGCATAATTGGAATTGGACAGAGGACTGTAAAAAAGCATTTAAGGAAATAATACAAAAATTAACTTTGGAGTTAGCATTGACACATTTCGATCCCGAACTCGAAATCATTATTGCAAGTGACGCGAGCTCACATGGGGGTAGGTGTGTGTATTTTACACAAGATGCAGAACGGTACCAACAAACCCATTGCACACGCATCTAGATCATTATTACTGGTGGAGAGAAACTATTCACAGATCGAAAACGAGGCATTAGGCATAATTTTTGCAGTAACTCGTTTTCACAGATATATTTATGTGAGAGAGTTCACACTCCAAACGGACCACAAACCACTTCTTACGATTTTCGGTTCAAAAAAAGGTCTACCAGTTTATACAGCGAACAGACTTTTAAGATGGGGAACTGTGTTACTAAACTATAATTTTAAACTGGAATTCTTGCCATCAAAGAAAATAGGACACGCTGACGGACTATCGCGATTAATACCTGCGAAAAGTAAACCGTTAGAAGATTCGGTAATTGCGGCATTACAAGCTGAAGATGAAATCAGTAAGGTATTATGCAATACAATAAAGGAACTACCTGTAACGCTGCTAGAGATAAGACGAGAAGCAGAAAGAGACGAGTTTATTCAGGATACCAAGAAAAAATATAAGAGAAGGTGAGGAATTTAGCAGACAGTTTCTCAATCTGTGACAACATATTATTGTATAACGAGAGAGTTGTAATACCAAAGTCACTACGAAGAAGGATCTTAAAAGATTTTCACTTAGGATATCCCGGAAAAACAAAAGACGAAATCACTTATGAGATGTTTTGTCTACTGGCCGAACATGGACGATGATATCATGCAAATGGTGAAAAGTTGCAAAGGTTGCGCTGCGGCGGCGAAGGCACCACCCTCTATACAAAGGCCATGGCCTAAAGTCGACAGACCGTGGTCCAGAATGCACATGGATTACGCAGGACCCATTGAAGGTTACTATTATTTAATAACAGTAAATAGTTTTAGTAAATGGTCAGAGTTTGCCAGATTTAAACACCCGATGACAGAAAACACCATAAATTGTTTACACAAACTATTCACGAGATTTGGCATCACAGATTGTTTGGTAAGCAATAACGACACACAGTTTACCTTCAGTGACTTTAAAGAATTTTGTGAGACATATCAAGTAAAACATATCAAGATAGCTCCGTACCACCCGAGGTCGAACGGACAAGCTGAAAGATTCGTTGACACACTAAAAAGAGCGTTAAAAAAAAGCCGAGGATGTACCGACGATAAAAGCGATACAACAGTTCCTCCAAGTGTACAGAATAACACCTAACGTGAACACGCCGTCGGTTCTTTCACCAGCGGAATTGATATTTCCTCGGAGAATAAGGTCTGTGTTTGACAAATTATTGCCTAACAAGAACAAAAACCAATATATACCTATTGTACCCAAGAGATTATTTAAACCAGGAGAACGGGTTTACTTTAGGATGTTTAGAAAAAATATGGCTTACTGGGAGCCGGGCACAATAATCAACAGATTAGGAAATCTAATGTACACAACAAAAGGCAAGAAGTTTTCACATAGAAGACATATTGACCAATTACAAAAAAGACGGGTTGAGGAGCCAAGCTCGTCAACCGCAGAAAACGACGATTCTATGGATGCAATCTTCGAAGCGTTTGAGATCCAAAGACCGTAGGAAGACACAGAAGTGAGAAGGTCAAACAGGAAGAAAAAATTTGTCAAACCCCTGATTATCAACCATAAGTGACAAAAATACTAACTCCCCCCCAAAAGGGATCTAAGGAGGGGTGTGTTATGGGGTCCACCCCTTTTTCATATAAGTGGACTTGACCAGAGTCTTACTTGGACTGCTGCTATTAAATACCCAGAGTCAGTCAGAATATAGAGAGAGAGTGAGCAGAGATTGTGATTTTGTTGGAGGTAGAGTAATAGTGTGAGGTAACCGCCTGTAGAAGTCACAGTTACAAGCACGTAGACTCTAAGGAAGTCCTACTTCAAGGCTGTATATATATATATTATTATTGCTACTAACCGCATTCCTGGATTTACTAACAGTATTACCCATTGTATTATTGTGTAAATACATTTAATTTCTTATCTTTAATTCCTGCGTTTGTCATTCATTGGAGACCAAATTTCATCTCGGAATCCACAACAGTAAGAGTACACAGCTACTCGCAAAAATACTAAAATACAAACAAAATAGTAAAAACAGACTTATGACTCTTGAATCAGCTCTCATACAACAAAAACAAACATCAATAAATAAAAACAATTATAATTTAAAAGTTCGCATCCTTAAGTGTATCTAAAAAAAAAGCATGTCACACTACACTTATATCACAACACTCTTTGCTTACCCTGATAAACACATGACAATATTGAAAGCTTGGACAATATTTCATGTACTTTTTATCCAAAATAAACTATGGACAATTTCTGAGAAGTATTGTTTAAAAATAATATCTCCTGAATTTTCAACCATCTATATCATATCAATATTTTGTACAAATATAATTGCCAGATCAGAGAATGTCTCTTTGTAAATAGAAAAAAAAAGTCTTACATAGGATATACCACAACCACACTTTTCGGGAGACTCACTTGCCACCGAGCGTCAACAGTGCCAGCAGACAATATATTAATAAGCTGTATAAGAATCATAGTAAAATTAGACAGCTACTTGCAAAGAATCCCGAAAAGCAAACAAAATCAAATAGTAAAAAGAGACTTATGATTCTTGAAGCAGTTCTCATACAACAAAAATAAACATCAATAAATAAAAACAATTATAATTTAAAAGTTTGCATCCTTAAATGTATCTTTAAATACCATGCTTATATCACAACATTCCTTATTACAATACTCATTAATTCTACAACTTTAGAATCCCAACCTCTGCCCTATGCACTTTCATCACATACTTCTAAAAGCTTATTTAAAAACTAGACTTGTTACACCATTTCAGACTTTTACTAAACTCCCAAATTATCTCTACCTACCCTGATAAAGACATGAGAATATTGAAAACTTAGACAATATTTCATGTAGTTTTCATCCAAAATGAACTACGGACAATTTCTGAGGAGTATTGTTTAAAAATATTATCTCCTGAATTTTCAACCATCTATATCAGACTTATATTTTATACAAATATAATTGACAGATCAGAGAATGTCTCTGTAAATAAAAAAAATAAAAAAAACTTCTTACATAGTGTTGCAGATTGGCGAATGTATTTTGTGTATCAGAAGGTTAGTTTATGAGAAGGCTTAGAAATGTAGGTGTTCACAAGACATTCATCCACAACAAATATAAAAATAAGAACATTGAAAGGTAAAATCACTCAGGAGGAATCAAAAATGAGGACAACGTGATTAAAGGTTTAACAAATAACATTCATTTTTATATCAATTGAACATACACAATCAAGATAGAGATTGCTGATCAAGTGCGACCAGTTGTAATAAAATATGTAGAACGAGTTTCAATGTGTGTAGGCTTGTGGTTAGGATTTGTATATGAAATTAAACAAGATGTTTTATCGTATTACAAAATGTCTTTTGTGGGAGTTCAGTCACTACTGCGTATGTGTGCGTTTGTTAAAGTTACTGTTCAAAGTTTGTAAGAGTTGTGTACCTTTAGCTGTTGTCTTGATGTTGGATTGAGATTTACAAATACTGTTTAGTAGTCGGTCAATTCACTTTCTTTAGTATGTTGTAAGTAATGTTCCTGAGAGAGCGAAGTGCTGTTTGTTGAGTCAGAAGAATTAGCACACAAAAAGTGTAGTTAGGTCAAAGTTTTGGCTAGCGTGGATTTGTTTAGCATCTCTCCAGGGTTAAAGTTCTGACTGTTTGAAAGACGAAAGGAAATCACCATATTGATATATGTTTAAATCCAATCTAAGCTTTCAGCTTACAAAAGCCATTATCAAAGATGACAATTACATTTCAATATATCATCCTTGATAATGGCTTATATAAACCGAAAGCTTAGATTGGATTTAAACATGTATCAATATGGTGATTTCCTTTTGTCCTTCAATTATAATGTTATTAAGCTTATCAAACAATATCACCGGAAGTTACTTAAAATAGACAAAACTTGTCTATATTATTTAATGAAACATGCATTAATGAAAAATTGCTGCCTAAATATACACTATATATATATATATATATATATATATATATATATATATATATATATATATAATGGACAAAGTCCAACAATTATTTTAAGACATTTTTAT
The DNA here is from genome assembly GCA_963932145.1 of Acanthosepion lycidas. Taxonomy (NCBI): domain Eukaryota; kingdom Metazoa; phylum Mollusca; class Cephalopoda; order Sepiida; family Sepiidae; genus Acanthosepion; species Acanthosepion lycidas. The sequence goes on along the minus strand of OZ010607.1, from coordinate 73,092,340 downwards.
TTTTATTCTTTTTTCATAGATACAAATATTTAAGTAAATACTCTGTTTATAATAAACAGTATTAACAACATTTACTGGCCTGAATGTCCAAGAAATTGTCATAGAAAATATGCATCCTCCGACAGGAATCGAACCTGTATCCTACACTGAACTATCATATAGCATGAGGAGCGTTTCAGTTAGCAAGGTCGATTTTACTGTTTTTAAACTACAATTTTCTATGATTTTCTCATGTACATTCATATCTGCTTGATGTGTATCCAAATGTAAACAAATGACGTCATACTTTATAAAATGGACAAAGTCCAACAATTATTTTAAAACATTTTTATGTTTATACATTCTTTTTTTATAGATACAAATATTTAAGTAAATGCTCTGTTTATAGTAAACAATATTAACAACAATGACAATTTCTTGGACATTCAGGCCGGTAAATGTTGTTAATACTGTTTATTATAAACAGAGTATTTACTTAAATATTTGTATCTATGAAAAAAGAATGTATCCACAGGGCATGGCAAAATGAACTGACATATTTGTAGGTTTAATAAAGTGAAATAGAGTAAAGAACAAAAAATATGTTTTTATTTTTGAAATGTCCATATAAAGCCATTTTGTTTCATTTCATTTTAAAAATTAAATCAGCGTATTTCCATGTAGAACATCATGGAAACTGTTTAACTAAAATTCTTACCACTGCCACATTTTATAGAGTTCTGGCAGTCCAAGGTCAGCTGGTTGATTTTCGTTTCAATGCTTATCCACAAGCTCTGAATTGGTAACGCATAACAAAATCATGTTTCAAATAGAGTACAGGGTCATATGGGATCAAGCCTGAAGGACATACAGAATGCGCTTTGTGCTGCAGTTATTGATTCACTGTTCTTGATAAACGTTTTCACAATGAAAATGCAATTTTATTTTATGCATATAATTAACAAAAAATTGTAAAAAATAAAAGCATACTTCCTAACAGATTAGCTAATAGAATTATACAATATTATCTTCATGTAGCTCTATCATCTTATAAACTAACAAATACATTAAACATTAAATCAAAGGATAATCTTATATCAAGGATAATCTTAAATCAAGGATAATCTTATAAAGATTATCCTTATATTATGCAGGTGTTGCGAATGTGTGAGATGTGTGTTGGAAAAGAATAGAAGGTTTGAATTATCAGAAGGCTTTAATTATCAGAAGCTTTGAATTATCAGAAGGTTTGAATTATCAGAAGGCTTTATCAGAAGGTTTGAATTATCAGAAGGCTATAATTATCAGAAGGCTTTAATTATCAGAAGGCTTTAATTATCAGAAGGTTTGAATTATCAGAAGGCTTTAATTATCAGAAGGTTTGAATTATCAGAAGGTTTGAATTATCAGAAGGCTTTAATTATCAGAAGGTTTGAATTATCAGAAGGTTTGAATCATAAGAAGGCTTTAATTATCAGAAGGTTTGAATTATCAGAAGGTTTAAATTAACAGAAGGCTTTAATTATCAGAAGGTTTGAATTATCAGAAGGCTTTAATTATCAGAAGGCTTTAATTATCAGAAGGTTTGAATTATCAGAAGGTTTGAATTATCAGAAGGCTTTAATTATCAGAAGGCTTTAATTATCAGAATGTTTGAATTATCAGAAGGTTTGAATTATCAGAAGGTTTGAATTATCAGAAGGCTTTAATTATCAGAAGGTTTGAATTATCAGAAGGCTTTAATTATCAGAAGGCTTTAATTATCAGAAGGTTTGAATTATCAGAAGGCTTTAATTATCAGAAGGTTTGAATTATCAGAAGGTTTGAATTATCAGAAGATTTGAATTATCAGAAGGCTTTAATTATCAATAGGTTTGAATTATCAGAAGGTTTGAATTATCAGAAGGCTTTAATTATCAGAAGGTTTGAATTATCAGAAGGCTTTAATTATCAGAAGGTTTGAATTATCAGAAGGCTTTAATTATCAGAAGGTTTGAATTATCAGAAGGTTTGAATTATCAGAAGGCTTTAATTATCAGAAGGTTTGAATTATCAGAAGGTTTGAATTATCAGAAGATTGTTTGAATTATCAGAAGGTTTGAATTATCAGAAGGCTTTAATTATCAGAAGGTTTGAATTATCAGAAGGCTTTAATTATCAGAAGGTTTGAATTATCAGAAGGCTTTAATTATCAGAAGGTTTGAATTATCAGAAGGTTTGAATTATCAAAAGGCTTTAATTATCAGAAGGTTTGAATTATCAGAAGATTTAATTAACAGAAAGCTTTAATTATCAGAAGGTTTGAATTATCAGAAGGCTTTAATTATCAGAAGGTTTGAATTATCAGAAGGTTTGAATTATCAGAAGGCTTTAATTATCAGAAGGTTTGAATTATCAGAAGGTTTGAATTATCAGAAGGCTTTAATTATCAGAAGGTTTGAATTATCAGAAGGTTTGAACTATCAGAAGGCTTTCATTATCAGAAGGCTTGAATTATCAGAAGATTTGAATTATCAGAAGGTTTGAATTATCAGAAGGCTTTAATTATCAGAAGGTTTGAATTATCAGAAGGTTTGAATTATCAGAAGGTTTGAACTATCAGAAGGCTTTAATTATCAGAAGGCTTTAATTATCAGAAGGTTTGAATTATCAGAAGGTTTGAATTATCAGAAGGCTTTAATTATCAGAAGGTTTGAATTATCAGAAGGCTTTAATTATCAGAAGGTTTGAATTATCAGAAGGTTTAAAATTGTGTGTGTTCAATAATCTTCCATGCACAAAAATTAATACAAGATAGAGAATAAAGATTCATAAACATCTTGTTTGAAAACGTAACAATTGAATTTATTAATATTTGAATTTGATATACAGTGTAACCCGGATATAAGAGACCAGGATATAAGAAAAACCCGGATATAAGAGAGATTTTCTCTGGTCCCAAATTAGAGCCATACTTACCTAAACAAAATAGACCAAACCCGTATATAATAAAAACCCGGATATAAGAGACTTCTTCTCCGGTCCCGACAACTCTCTTATATCCGGGTTACACTGTACATGCATGAATACTGAGTGAAAAGGTTAGACAGAGTTGTGTCTCTTAGATTAGGTAAATATTTGTACCTAAGTTCATAAAGCGAAAGTAATTATTAAACTGTAGTTTAGAAGAATAAAGTTTCTTTAGCATGTTTGGAATTGTGTATTGTACAAATTCGTAAAAGTTCAGAAGAGATTTCAGAGTTCGTACTTGCGTGAATGTTGGTAACGGTCTAACATTTGATTGCATTAGTTAAGACGGGAGTTCTTGAAGATTACGTCTTGGTAAATGAGACGCAAGAGCGAGATGAATGAAAAGAAACTCGAGGGAGTTTACACATGCTCTGTTTATATATCATCGTGAATACGTAACTGGCTCAGATGGAAAACGTGGTAAAACAGATTTGTCGCGTGCAGGCGGTTTGATTGGTCGGAACTGACCAATCAGCAAGCTAGATTGAAGGTGATTGACCAATGAATGCTTGTTATATATTTTGTAAGATGGTGATGGTGAAAATTACAAGAGGAATAGTGCATTTCCTAGCAGGGGTTAACTGGCTTGTGGAAGAATCCACACAGGTTTAAGCTCATCGACAAGCATTAGTGGCACAGCAAATTTTTTGTTTCAATGCTGATCCACAGGCTCTAAAATTGGTAACCCATACCAAAATGATATTTCAAATAGGTACAGGATCATGCCTGTCAAGCCTGAAGTACACACAGAATGCTCTTCGTGTCGCAGATTCGTTGTTCTTGATAAAGGTTTCCACAACAAACGTGCAATGCTTGTCCATCCAATTCATGTTGGCAACTGAAAATAAAATGAAACAAAATGGCATCATATGCACGTTTTGAAAATAAAAAACACATTTTTCGTTCATTATTTACATTATTCGGCTATTGTCCTCATCTTTGTCGCCATGTTTATCACAACGTTTCGGCCGTTGTACGCTCCGGCTTTCTTCAGGTGGTTGGAATGTCGAACCAAACCCTTTATTTCGCTCACTGGGGTAGACTGTTCTAGTTCCATGTGCCATATTTAATGGATGTCAGTTATCAAGGATACATGGCACAGTGGATATAGGTGTTGGTTAGATCCAGTGATATAACCCAAAGAGTGTGATTTCAATGCCTGGCTAAGGCAGTGGAGAACTTTCAGAGGGAAAATTAACAGGAGATAACTGATAACTGACATCCATTAAACATGGCACATGGAACTAGAACAGTCTATCCCAGTGAGCGAAATAAAGGGTTTGGTTCGACATTCCAACCACCTGAAGAAGGCCGGAGCGTACAATGGCCAAAACATTGTGATAAATATGGCGACAAAGATGAGGACAATATTCCGAATAATGTAAATAATGTACATAATACCTCATCTCAGAAATATAGACAGACATTTTTTGTTCTTTACTCTATTCCGCTTTTATTAAACTTACAAATGTATCAGATCATTTTGCCACACCCAGTATAAAAAAATAGATAAATAAAAGAAACAATCACACGTTACACCTTGTCAATGTCACAACACTTTTTGCTCACATCATTACAGTCACCTGTTCTACAAAACTCGTCATTTATCTCTACCTACACTGATGATGACATACAAAAGTCGAAAGCTTGGACCATATTTTTTCGAAAACATTTTTTGTTTCTTTTTCATTCTTTACTCTGTTTTGCTTTATAGAATTATCCATATTTCATACTCACCTCCGAGATAAAATACATTCTTCCATCAGAATCAGTTTTAACCAACCAACACCTCGCATTGCAAATCTAGACTTTCTATTGGTCGAGACATATAACAGTTGTCGAAAAACTGTTTTCGCACCCAGTTTGCTGGAGCCTATTTTGGATTCCAAAAACAAATCAAAGGGACCACTTGACCCAATTCACCAGTCAATCAATAAACTTCAGAGAGATGCCACACAAATCCATGTGTGTCACTACTTTGACTTAAGATACTTTTCGTGCGTCAACTGCTGACTCAGACATCAACATAATCTCTCACATCTCATTTACAACTTTCTAAGAAAAGTGTTCTTACACACTACTAAAATAGAAATTGTATTTTAAACAAAGACAAACACAGAACGATCCAAGGTAAACAACTCTGGAAAATTTAGACAATTAAACCCTACTTTATTCACGCATACAAACTCCTACATTATTCATGCATACAAACTACACAAATTTCTGTATAAATAATATTTTCCACTTAACTCTGTTTGACCAGTTCTTAAACACTTGAACAAATATTGAACTGTAAATCAATAAGAAACACAATTTATCAATGGTCAATTTCTTGGATTATCAAACTACAAGTTTTCAAATTGTATATTAATTGTACATAAATGCATGTTGTTTTATTGAAATCTTATAATCAGTGTTTCTTACTCAATTGCCTTGTGATTGATTCGTTTTTGAATGTCTATATTCTATATTGTTGTGGATTAATTTGGTGAACATGCACGTAAACTAACCATTTTAATATAAAAACCTTCTGATAACAAATTCAAACTCATAGCAATCCCAACGGCTTTATCCTAAATAGTAATGGTCCTCTACCTTCTAGAATACAGAAAAAGATTATAAGAGTTTTTCAATTCCTGGGTTTTAAAACTGAAATCTCATCTAACCTTAAAATAGTTAATTTCTTCAATATCACTTTCAACCTCTCTAACAAGTTCAAACCATTTCATAAAGAAAATCAAACTCCCATTTATATTAATATCAACTCCAATCACCCTAAGTCAATAATTAGTCAAATCCTTAACACTGTAAACACTAGAATTAGTAGATTATTGTCTAAAAAAATCTTCAGTGAAAATAAAATAACTTATGACAAAGCCTTCAAAAAAAGTAATTTAATAAAAGTTAGTTTACCAGGAAACTTAAAAAAAAACGATACAACTAATAAAACCAAAAACAGAAAAAGAAAGACAATATGGTTTAACCGACCTTTCTGTAAATTATCTAATCTTAATATTGGTAGATATTTTCTAAATTTAATAGGCAAATATTTTAATCATAACAACCTTCTAAAAAGAATTTTCAATAGAAAAACTCTAAAAATCAGTTATTCCTGCACTAACAATATACACAGTATTATTAACTCACACAACAAGATATTATTAAAAAAAAAAAAATATGACACCAAAACACAAGAAAACAAGCTTCCTTGTAATTGTAAAAGTGGAACTAAGTACCCAGTTGGAGGCATTTGTAATTCTGAAAATGTAGTATATGAAGCTACCTTTTTTCCAAAAGAAAATATCAATGAGAAAAAGGTATACATATGGATATCTGCTGGGAGTTGAGAGCAGAGACATTACAGAGATATTGCTTCTCCAAGTTATAAAACTGATCTATCCAAATATTATTGAAATCTTAAAGATGAAGGCTTCACCCACAGATTAAATGGAGGATCATCTGTCAATTTCAAACTCCCACCAACTTCCAGGACTGATGCAATCTATGCGTACAGGAAAAATCATAATGATTAAGTATAAAAAATGCTGATAAATTATTGAACCAAACGAAGAAACTTATCTTCAAGGGTAAACACAAGAACAGATTTAAAATTCCTTTATAACATTAATTTTGGAGAATTTACACTTGAAGTGTTGATTCTGCTTTGTATAGGTCCTAATATGTATATATACATGCATTCATGTTTTTGTATATGCCGTCGCCTCCCACTGTCTGTTCTATAAATACTTTCATGGAAACTGCTCCGAGGAGCTGCATTTGCTGGTTCCCAGTCCTCATCAGTTCAAGCGCCCTACGAGGCTGGCATCCCGCTCTCACCCCTTCACTGTCGAAACTCCTAAATGTAGCCATCTCTTCTACTCTAATAGCTTCATTATCTCGCACCTCTCGCCTGTGGAACTCCCTTCCCTATTCCTGTTTCCCTGCGAGTTTCCCTGTCAATCGACATCTCCAGTTGCCTTGATCTATCCACTACCCTCCTCCTCATCCTTTCTTCTATCACTCCCATCTGATCTTGCCCTAAATTTTCTGTAACCCCTTGCGTCCTAGTGGCTTCCCGCCTTGCTTGGGGTGAAATGCTTAAAAAAAAAAAATGTTCATTTGTGTGATTTTCTTGCCAGCATCAGTTATAATCTTAATTTTTTTTTTATATTATATTTATTATTTTATTATTATTATTATTATTTTTATCCTTATCTATCTCTCTCTCTCTCTCTCTCTCTCTATATATATATATATATATATATATATATATATATATATATATTGATGCATGTTTCATTAAATAATATAGACAAGTTTTGTCTATTTATTTTAAGTAAATTCCTTTCATATCATCTGATAAGCTTAATAACATTATCATTGAAAGATGAAAGGAAAACACCATATTGATACATGTTCTTTAATCCTATCCAAGCTTATGTATCAATATGGTGTTTTTCTTGCATCTTTCAATGATAATGTTATTCAGCTTATCAGATAATATGAAAGGAATTTACTTAAAATAAATAGACAAAACTTGTCGATATTATTTAATGAAACATGCATCAATGAAAAAATGGCATGCAACACCATCACTTGATAAGACACTAGAAATGTTGAAACAAAATGGCTATTTTTCTGTGATTCTATAACATATTTATGCTATAATTTTCGAATAAATAATTATATTTGCTCTACTCTGTATTGAGCACTCTTTTAAGAATAGTATTTGTTGGTTATTAGAATTTATTCCGTATACACCAATCCTATACTTATATATATATATATATATATATAGAGAGAGAGAGAGAGAGAGAGAGAGAGGCACGGTGGAGTAATGGATATCGGCTTGGTTTGAGGAATCGGAGAGCCGAGTTCGAATTCCAGTCAAATCCATTACATTCCCTTACGTGCTAATACCCTTGGGAAAGGTATGAATCCTCTTCTTCTCCCTCCAGCTATGGGTAAAATAACAGGACAGACTGGGTTCTATAGCCTTGGATGGCAACTGGTCTAGGAGAAGGACAACTCTGAATTCAAAAACCTCCGAAAGGTCGTTTGGGAACCTTGTGGCATTCGGTCTCTGTAATTGGCCCTCCAAAAAGTGTGGATGGTCCTGCACGAGGCCTTCACCACTATAATCAAATCTCATGTGCCGGTGTCGGGCTGTCGGTTTCCTGGAAAATGATCTGCTTCACCCTCATACGTCGAATCTCGACGGGAGAGTCGATCATATATATATATATATATATATATATATATATATATATATATATATATATATATATATATATATTAATTTCCTTAAATTTGTTGTTTATTTATATCTTATTTAATTATTTAATTAATATTTTTTATTTAGACTTTTTATGACATGAATATTAAACAATTCAATGTATCTATTTTAAATCTGATCACTCTCTTCCTTACCTTCCTTACCCTGTATTTTAACTTGTTCAGTTCTCAAAGAAAAAATCATTTCTAGATCACAGTATCAGCTCATGTTCAATTCTTCCTTCTTTCCTTTCTTTCCCTCACTCTCCCACTATCTCCTCCTCTCCTCCTTTCTCTCTCTCTCTCTCTCTCTTTCTCTCTTCCCCCCCCCCCAAATTTTTTAACCTTACATTGAAAATTAAATATTTTTCCTTTTCTTCTTTCTTTGTTTTTCTCCCTTTTCCTTTCGTCTGGATAAATTGACCTCATTTATTTAAAAGACACTTTGTTTTGAAGAGATGAATATTTGCATATTCATGAAATAAATAATAACCAAATTAATTTTTAAGGATCGTCTGTACCCATTATTATATATATATATATATATATATATATATATATATATGTGTGTGTGTGTGTGTGTGTGTGTGTGTGTGTGTGTGCTCATAAAAATTCAAATATAAATAAAACATATCTGTAAACACGATATAAATGAAAGACAAAAGGAAAAAAATTTATGCCAGCAAGTTTTGTCCCTTGAGAAACTTTATGAAATAAAATATTTACATTTACCTCAAATGACAAAACACATTGGAATAGAAATGTTTTCATTTTAAATATATATATATATATATATATATATATATATATATATATATATATATGACAGTCTGTCTGTGGATGACATTATATTAGCTCCTGAATTAATTCCAGTTGAGCACTCTCGGGCTGGGGTATGGGTTTGTAAACAGTGACTATTACAGCTATATAGCGAGACTCTTCGCAAGCCGAATCGAGTCACTGTCGGTCACTGGGCGTGTTTCCTAAAATAAATACGCCATAAATCCACCTTCATCCCAACCGTGCGCCGACAGCTTAGTGGTAGAATATCCGCCTGATACCAATTCAGTCGGGTCTCGATCCTAGCTAGAGGCAACCGGATGTCTAGCCGCACTGATGAGCTGTGATACAGCGAAACAGTCTGTCTGTGGATGACATTATATATATATATATATATATATATATATATATATATATATATATATGTGTGTGTGTGTGTATGTATGTATGTATATATATATATATATAAAAGGTTAATGGTCAGAGTTGAATCAGACCAGAAAACAGTGGAATTAAAATGTGCTCAATACATATGTGAAAAAATAAAATAAAAGTAAAAATAACATGTAAAGCTTTTAACTTTAAAAATCAGGGGGTCAGTTGAATCCGCTACCTTGGTTTCAAACTTACGATATCCTCAGGTGATTTTTATCAAATCCTTTTATCAGAGCTAAAATGTAAAATAGGTAAATTTTTTTCCGAGTTACTAACTAAACACTTCCCCACAAAATTCAGAATTACATAAGATATTCAATAAAAACACATTTAATTGAGGCTACAGTTGCACTAGTAATTTTGAAACAATAATAAATAGACAAAACGACAAAATTTCAAAACTACCACACAGCAAAATATAGTTAACACTGGTAATTGATGCAACTGTAGACATAAGAATAGATGTCCATTAAATGAAGCTTGTAAAACAGAAGCAATAATCTATAAAGCAGAAGTAACAGATATTAATGGCCAGAATAAAACGTACATAGGATGTACAGAGGTGCTTTCAAAAGTAAATGATACAATCATAGGTTGTCATTTAAGCCAGCAAATCTTAGGTACACTACGAAACTAGCTGCTAACCATGTGTGGGATTTAAAGGATAAAACGACAGGGATCCAGTTGTAAGGTGTAAAATTTAAAAAAAGCCAAACTTTATAACAACCACAATAATATTTGCAACCACTTCCAATAGATTATGACATTTCCAGATTTAAAGAACTTTTTAACCAGAAATCCAAAATCTTAAGTCCTTGCTTACATGTAAAAAAAATTCTCTTATGCATATATGAGGCTGGATAAAAAAGTAATGTACATTTCAATTACCCCCCTCCCCCACCAATACACAATACCCTTGCTTTTCTTCTCTTCCTCCTCCTTATTCTTCTTCTCTTCCTCCTTCTTCTTCTCTTCCTCCTCCTTCTTCTTCTTCTTCTCTTCCTCCTCCTTCTTCTTCTTCTCTTCCTCCTCCTCTTCATCCTCCTCCCCCTTTTCTTTTCCTTCTTCTGTTCCTCCTACTCCTCTTCCTTCTTATCTTCCTCCTCTTTCTTCTTCTCTTCCTCCTCCTCCTTCTCTCCCTCCTCCTCTTCATCCTCCTCTCCCATTTTTCTTTCTTCTGTTCCTTCTCCTCCTCCTTCTTCTCTTCCTCCTCCTTCTTCTTCTTCACACCCTCCTTCTCCCTTTCTATTACACCCAATGTTGTATGTTCATTTATATATTTTTGAAAATAATAATATAGCATTCATTAGTTTTTTAAAAAAATAAACCATTAAGAGGTCATTTATTAAAAATCACCTGAGGATACCGTAAGGCTGAAACCAAAGTAGCGGATTCAACTGACTTCCTGATTTTTAAAGTATATGTGTGTGTGTGTTTGTGTGTGTCATTTGAGATAACGTTGTGAATATGATAATAAAGATGAGGTCAACAGTCCAAACAATGTAAATAGTTTAAATAATTATAATACTTTATTTCAGAAACATAGACAGATCTTGAAGAAGATTGGAGTGTACAACAGCCAAAACAACATGAATATGGCAACAAAGATGAAGACACCATTGCCACTAATGTCTTATCGTCATGTGGGAGGTATTTCTACCGCAAACTGTATAATGTGTGAAACTGAGATATCCAGCAAAGACATGGAACTAGAACAATCTATCACAGTGGACTAAATAAAAGGTTCAGTTCAAAATTCCAAATATCACCTTAAGAAAGCCAGAGAATACAATGGCCAAAACATTGTGAATATGACAACAAAGATGAGGAGAACAGTTCGAACAATGTAAAGAATATAAATAATTACAATATCACATCTCAAAAATCTAGACAAGGACTGAAGAATAGGATTTCACACTAAACACAGGTAATTTATTTGAAGCAGTTAAAAATCATGCATTTTCGGTGACCAGTTGTATTATACACAGGTAAATCTGTTTTAGAAGGGGATAAAATGCGTGTAAAAAATTCAGGGGTCGTACTATACATGAAGTCAGTTTATACGCAAGTATATAGAATATGTTTTATTTTTCAAAATTTAGATTAACATTGGGAAATTATCCTTGAAAATTTTCATAACTGAACAAAGAATGAAAATCCTTGAATTTTATTTGGGATTTTATCAATCAATTAATTAATTTGATTTCATTTATTTCTCACAGTTTTTAAATAAATTGGTCAATATTAGTAGTTTTTTGTATTTTTTTTTCTTAGCATTTGTTACTTTTCCATTATGTACAATGGAGATAGCGACTCAGATTGAGGAATCAGAGAGCCGAGTTCAAATTCCACTCAGATTGATTACATTCACTTACATGCTAATGCCCTTGGGAAAGGTATGAATCCTCTTATATATATGTGGATGATTATCTATTATGGATGAGTTGTTTATCTGACAATATATATAGTAAAGTAAATTAGTAAAGTTAATGATATAGAATGGCGAAATCCTTTCGCAAACAAAATTTAAAAAAACAAGGATCATAACATTCATTGAGTGATTAGTAGGTTAATGCATCTTTAAAATTTTGTCAGCAAAAAGATTTCGCCATTTTATATCATTAACTTTACTAATTTAATTTTTGTGTGAATGATTCATTGTTATATAAATTGAACTGCACCACATATTTAATATATAAATATATATATATATATATATATATATATATATATATATATATATATATATATATATATATGTATGTATGTAAGCAAATATATGGATATAGATCCAACAGTATGAAGAAAAATATACGGAAAAAACAAACAAAAACATAAAAAACAGCATAATTGCATATAAGGATTTTTGTTTGTTTTTTCCATATATTTTTCTTCATATGTATGTATATATATTGTAAGTATATATATTGTAAGTATATATATATATATATATATATATATATATATATATATATATATATATATATATATATAATTATAATTATTTTTTAAAAAATATGATTCCATCACTACATAGGAATTGCTATGTTTCAAAAACAGAGGCTAAAAACTTCCAATTCAATTTTAGAAATTAAATCACCTAGTCCTGAAGTGAATTTAGGAATAACAAATTTTGAAATTTACGGAGCTTTATAAGCATAAACATTCGTACTATTCCTTTCTATGAATATGGATAAAACCAATCATTTTAATAAGAGGTGGTAAGGTATTCATTTTCATTGACAACTATTGTATCAACATATTAGTGACATTCGAAAAGAGGTTAAGTCAAGGTAGGGTCGGGGTGCCTTTTTTCAAACAAATGATGATATCTGTTCAATGCATACCATCTGGTATATATATATATATATATATATATATATATATATCAACACTTAGAGATGACAGTTTGTTTCATGCCACGAGTGCTGTTATTTTTCTTGGCTATTTATATATATAGCTGAGAAAAATAACAGCACTCATGGCCTAAAGATTGCATCTAGCATGATAAACACTGTTGCCTCTAAGTGTTGACTTCTTTGTTCACTTTTATATTTACACACCCTCTATCTTTGATATTGAGCACTTTATCCCATAAATATAGTACATCTTAAGACTATATTTCTTCATACACACACACACACACACACACATATATATATATATATATATATATACACACACTCTTGGGAAAGGTATGAATCCTCTTCTTCTCCCCCCAACTATGGGTAAAATAGCAGGACAGACTGGGTTCTATAGCCTTAGGTGGCAGCCAGTCTAGAAGAAGGTAACTCTGAATTCAAAAACCAGCCCGGAGAGGGTTGGGCTCGATCAGCCTATTTTGCCAAGAAACACGACTTCTGCTGCGGCTGAAGTACATGTGGTGCCTTTACAACCCTGATGGGTCACAGGATTTGTGATCAATTTCTCACAATAAATGCAAACCTGTTCTCAAAGATGCTAAATCTTTGCTTACTGATAGAACAAGGTACAAGTTTGGTTCTCATGACTACTGACAGCTCTGAAATGGCATGTTAAATAAGATTAAGCATTTTATCTCTCTTGTGTTCACCTAGCTTGAGGTGTTAACATCTTCTGTCATATCCTGTCAGCCCTCCCACATTTTTTAAAAACAACTAGAAGAAAATGCTTAATCAAGGTTGCTGTAAAAACAGTAGAAGTTGGAGCACCTCCTGCTGGATAAGGCTTTTGGGGGGGGGGGGCTTTCAAGGCCTCTTTATATCCTGCATAATTCTTACAACAATGCTGGTTAAGCCTTTTCTTCCAGGTGTTTTTAAAAAATATGGGAGCACAGACAGGTTACAACACTTCTGCTGATAAATCAAAATGTTTTGCTCATAAATTTTCCTTAAACTCTATTCTTGACTCATCTGGAGTACCTTTGCCTGACATTCTACATAGAATTGAGTCTCTATTGAGTGATATGCATATAATTCCATCCATCGTTTCTGCTATCATTTCTAAACTGGATCCTTACAAAGTATGTGAACTTGGTGGCATCCTTGGAATAGTAAGGATTGTGTGCTCTTGAACTGGCTCCTGTTCTCTCTAAACTCTACAATAAATGCCTTGTTCTTTCTTGGTTTCCTGCTTGTTGGAAATCCTCTTCTGTAGTTCCAGTTTTTAAGAATTCTGGCAAACCATCTGATTCTTCTATTAGCCTTTTACCTCTTTTGGGGAAAATACTAGACGCTCTAAATAACTCTGGATTGGTTAAGTGTTGTGGAGTGATTTCACAGTGGAGGCTTGTGTTTGTACTAAATCAGTCCTAAAATAGGTTCGATGTACAAAACATAGAAACTTGAGATAATAGGTATAATGCAGAGTAATCTAGTTGTGGGTGCTGATACTTTAGTATTCGACTAACGGTCGTCTGGCATGGACTGACTGACTGCCTCACTGAGCGACTCTTGCTACTCCTACTTATTATAGGTGGGAGAGTTTATTAACTATAGAATAGGTGTGTTCCACCATAACATTAAGCCTCTCACATCGCAGGATTTTTTTCAGATAAGCAATATGGTTTTTGCTTCTCTAGGTCAACTACTGATGTACTAACAATTATTGCTGAGTCTATCAATCTTTTGATTAGAATGATGAAGCTCAGGCTGTTGCTTTGGATATCTCTGAAAGCATTTGACAAGGTTTGGAATACGTGTCTTCTTCATAAATTGACAGGTTATGCTATTTCTGGACAAATTTTTAAACTGATTCAGTCTTTCTTATCAGTTGCAAAATGAAAATTGTCTTGGATAACTACTTTTTTAGATCTTTTTGTAGTTCCAGTCTTTAAGAATTCTGGCAAGCCATCTGATTCTTCTGTTAGCCTTTTACCTCTTTTTGGGAAAATACTAGACTCTCTAATTAACTCTGGATTGGTTAAGCCTCTCACATCGCAAGATCTTTTTTCAGATAAGCAATATGGCTTTCGCTTCTCTAGGTCAAAGCATGTGGCCTGGTATACGGGTTACAGAGTAAGAGGCACAGCTTATGCAGATATGTGCAGAAGATAACAGTTAACCCTAGACTTCAAAATGTTAAGATTGTAGTGATTGGGGAAGCAACATCTTCACAGTCGGTTCCACAGAGCAGCAGTTCATGGAAAGAATCTGCTTGATTGAAACTTACATCTCACCAGAGGAATACGAAGGGAATGGGATGCTTCTCCATAATGGCATGCTAGGTTTTAACCATGAAGTTTAGGAAACTAGTGGAATGAAGGTGTAGTTCATTTAAGAAATTTTCTCAAACATTCAGGCTGGTAGGTGAAAATAAATAAATATACAGTTTAATAAATAAACAGAGTCTCTACTCAAATATGAGTATCCACTAAAAATAACATTTAAAGTCATAAAAAATTTGGATTTATAAATAAAATAATGTATTACTTCTTTGTATTCCTGATCAATCAAAATTCATAAATAATTATATAGGCCACACTACAACATGTTTAACATGCAGACTCACTCTACACATTTCTGACCATAGCTCAATTAGATCTCATTTAAATACTCATGGAGACCTACTACTATTCGTGACATACTTCTTGACAACACTGATATAATAGCATCATCTACATGCAAAAAAAAAGGCTAAAAATAATGGAAGCCTTATTAATAAAAAAAAACAACACTTAATAATATTAACTTTGAACATGGACACAATATATTGACCGTGTTTTGTAAAATGAAAACATTTTATAAAACATACATACAACAAACTATTTCTTATTTAACAGTTAAAATATTTAATCCTTGAAAATGGCTAAATGCATAGCCGAAAGCACTCGGATAAAAAGAACATTCGGACAGTTTTTATATAATTTATCATCCAAAAAGAAAAATATTATTAGATCGCATGAGAAATTGTATAAAAAACTAAATCAAAGCACTTTGTCTGTCATATTCAATGAAATGTGCATGAAAGAAGGATTGCTGCCTTAATACAAATATATATATATATATATATATATATATATATATATATAAATTCTATATATATTTTATATATATGTGGTGCTTATTGGAAAATGTTCAATATCAGTGATAGAGCTGACATATTTATTTTATTTGAATTGATATGAGCTAGTCTGATGATCACAAAAGCGTGAAACTCAGGGTCACAAACTCATATCCATACAACTGAATATATATATATAGTGAAAGAAAAGTCAGATTAGGTATCCACACGTCTTCAGTATTTACTTTTTTTTAAAAAAGAGTTCAATACAACGTAGAGTATAATATTTTAATATTTTTATTCAACAAAATATTTTACATCACGACACGGAAATTTCTACATTTCGGAACTTTAACTTTTTAAGCACAAAGCAATGGCTGCCAAGCAGTCGTCTGGGATTTAAGCATACTTCTTTTTCACACTCTCACTTCGTACCTAGTACATCGCACATTCAATCTGCTACCAGAAACATTTTTATAGAAGCAACTCACAATGCTATGGAAGTTAACTAGTGAATGTCATTCATAATGATTTTCCAACAAGTGTGGATGCAAATTATAATCTGATAGAATTGCCTTCCATTCAGATTTGATCTTTAAAAATTTAAATGCAATGTCAATTGTTAATTCTGCCTTCTTAATTCCCTTTCTTCTCTTTCCTTAATAATGTTCTTCTTTTTCTCATATTCCTTCACGCTCAGTAACCATTTCAAGCTTAGTGACATTATTGCCTTGCTTTGGGGTGAAATGATTAACTATATATATATATATATATATATATATATATATATATATATATATATATCAAATATATATTTCATATTTTTTATTACTTTAAATGTTATTTTTTAGTGTAGACTCATATTTGAATTACTTCTTTAGAAATTTTTTTTTTCTGTTTGAATATCAAACCAAGCAGACATGAAATTTTGAAAGGCTACGATGAGGCTGATTTTGCTTAAAGGTACTATACAACATTGCTTGATTGGCAAATGTCTTTTGTGGCTGAGTCAGTATAAGCACGTCAGGTCTTACAGTGGTGTGATCCTACCAGAGGGCACATAATAAGATATCTCGAATATTCAACCCGCTACAGTATACCACTTACCAGAGACATTTTTATAACTTGCATATAAAAATAAATCTTTGATCATTTATTGAAAGAAGCATTTAAGTTTGTTTCTTCTACTCCTACCGATGTCCAACCTCGAGATCAACAAATTCATAAGGTCAAGATAACTTCAGGAAAAGTTCATTTGAATAATTACCTTGAAAGTATTTGTAGAAAAGACATAAGGAAGCCATTTTACAGCGATACAAGAGTGAATGAACCGAGATGCCAGGCCAGGACCAACAATATTGCTGATTCTTCTTTGGATTTTGTCAAGAATAACTAAATATATAGCAGGACTCCCGTCCACTGATATTATTTTCCCTTTGATTTAAATTTGAACAAAAGGAATAGCTCCTATCCAAAATATAGAAGGAGAAAGCCAGAAGATAGAGGTCACATCGGCAAGATCAAAACAAGACAATATGGACATCAAGTTCAGCAAGAAATCACCAATCAGTGGGTAGTGCCTTACAATACATATTTTTGCGACAATTCAAATCAATGTTGAAATCTGCTCATCAGTTCATTCAATCAAGTATTGTATCAAATACGTATAAAAGGGGTCTTCTGCTCCAAACAACATCCAACCTCTGAGATCAACAAAAGTATATACTCTGCTTTGATTGCAAGCTTAGAATGAATAAAGACACATGCACAATTAATGTTTGCCTTTGTGAGATGAGTTATTGTCATATTACACCAGCAACTGAACAAGCATGATCTGTGGGTTATCCCACTTGGTTTTGCCAAAACACTCGCTAGAGGGCACCCTTTAAGCCTATGAAAAGGAATCATTTTGAAAGATCTTTAGAGAATATACAATACAAATTCCCTTTTAAAAACGGTTCAAAATAGACATTAAACAATTGAAAGATCTGTGGGTTATCCCACATGGCTTTGCCAAAACACCTGTTAGAGGGCACACTTTAAGCCTATGAAAAGGAATCATATTCTTTCATCTTCCTTGTTTTAGCCCTTTTTAACTGTTGCTTCCAAATGTAGTTGCTGTAGATAACAATGCTGCTGCTGAGGCATGTTCACTTCCTTGGTCCTCTGTTGACTTTTAAACTCTTTCTCACACACACATACATACATTCACATGTGTCTGTCACACACAAGCACATTCTTCTCATAGCTATTTTTCATGTCTTTTCCTATCATTACAATTGTGTGCACATGTAATACTTTTTGTTAATAACATGCATTGTTGTTTCTTTTGTATTCATTATTTTATGTTTTTTTATTTATACCCAAACTCACACTGAGTCTGCCAATATTGTTTGTGGGATAAATGTTTTTTTTTTTAAGCAATTCGCCCCAAGCAAGGAAAGAGTGTCACTAGCACACAAGGGGTTACAGAGAGCAAGAGTAAAGAGGAATGTTTGGGAAAAGGATAAAGAGAAAGACAGGGATCAAGGTCAAGGCATCAGAAGATGTCAATTGACATTACATTTGAATATTTGAAGATTATAGCTATCACAGAAGCAAGTATATTATTAATTATACTTAAATATTAAGTATAATGATGATGACAATGTCTCAGTTTCTCGGATGAGGAGTTATTCTTTGCATTATTTGCATCATTTGCATTCGGACATTTGCTGTTATGAACACGTTTCAGCCTTTGTGCCTATCAGCATTCTTCAGGGAAGCAAGTGATAGGAAGGCAGTTCCACTGACAGGAGGTGCAAGATAAGAATCTGTTGGAGTAGAAGAGATGGCTATATTTAGACATTTTGACAGTGATAGGTTGGAACCAAGATCCAACCTAGTAGCACGTTTAAATTCATGCAGTTTGGGAACCAGTGAAAGTAGCTCATCAGAGCAGTTGCCAAGAAAATACTTGTAAAAAAGACAGAGGGAAGCCACAACGCGTCTGTGAGATAGCGACTGCAGATGGATTGCCAGATCAGGACCAACTACATTGCATATCTGTCTCTAGATTTTGTCTAGGACCTCGAGATGAACAGTGGGTGTACCAGACCATATATGGCATTAGTCTTCCATGGAGCCCCAGACCATATATGGCAGTAGTATTCCATGGAGCCCCAGACCATATATGGCAGTAGTATTCCATGGAGTACCAGACCATATATAGCACTAGTATTCCATATGTTCCAGAAGCCCTGTAATAAACAACAACTCTAAATAGAAACTTTTTAAGCTTTATTTGACTAGTTCAGCTTTAGGGTTGAAAGCTTTTATTTTATTATAGTGAATGGTTACAAAAAAGCGGGGGAGATGGGATGGGCTTATTTTATTACCATAAATATTTAATATAAAATTTCTAGACACATCGCAACCAAAAAGGTGATACCTGCAACAAAATGTTGACTAATATTTATCCAAACATACTAGTATCCTGCAACAGATCTTTAGAGAAGATACAAGGCAAATTCCTTTTTTTAAAAAAAGGGTTACAAACTTTTCATCTCTGCCAGTGCATGAAGTGAGAAAGTCCAAACAAATCAACTGAACAAAGTGGTAAAAATAGCAAGCATGAAGATACTAGTCAGAGTTAAATTTGTCAGTTCTACAAATTCAAACTTATTTATTCAAATTGATAATGTAGTTTTATTATTATCTGTAATGTGAAAATGTTAATGAAGATATTTGGCAGCTATTTCAACCCAGACGGTCATAACTATTAGGTTGGTTCAAAAATAATGTCGTTTTCTCACATAGTAACATATGTGAGAAAACGACACTATTTTTTCACCAACCTAATAATTCGAGTAGCCTGTAGTATCAGGGCGTATCTGTAGAAATAAAAACAAAAATTAATATTGTAATTTAAAAAATATTTTATTAGCTCTACAAGTTGATTTTATTAAAAAAAAAAAAAAGAAAAAATTCAGATTAAATTTTAATTTGAGAAAAAGATAAAAAAAAGACGGTTATGACAGAGTTGCCTCCCTTGCGCTGTTTGCGTTTTTTTCCCGCCATTGTTCAGCTACGATTTCTGGCTTGTTCCTATTTAGAACAAAAGCCATGGTAATGGCTTCTTATTTGATGACTCATGAATGAAAATTCAATCGGCCAACTATAACCTTTATACACTATTGAACATTATATCGATATGTCGAAGCTAGTCAAGAACACGTGTATCAGAAAAGCGATTTCAGTGTTTAGCCAAAAATGCAACATTACTACCCACATCGCCATATTGGATTTATAAATCCAAGCTTCAACATCAATAAATGATTCACGATTTTAAAAGAAAAACCTTTATTTATTTTTCTCGCCCTGTTAATTTATTTAAACTACTGGGCATATCTCTTGGTAGAACGGTGGAATAAAGGCGATATTAGCTATTTTGGCATTGTGACATGACGAATATAATTAGGAGTTGATAGACATTTTTTTTTATTTATCAAATGAAAATACGTTGTTATTTTTTTTTTTAACTGTCAAGGCCATTCTTAGAATTCAGCTTGGTAATATTTAAACAGAAAAATTGTTTTGCTTTTTTGTTTCTGGAAGAAAAGGAAGTTTTAAATTTACAATAAAAATGCGTAGTTTAAAATTCAAATCAAATGTAATGCTAGCAATTTTTTTTTTTTTTTAAGAGAAAATTTTGAAAGACAAAAGGAAAATATCAACCAAGTTAAATAAATGTATGGCATGGGAGAATGATTATATTGCGTCCGGGTTGGCAGCTTGGAAACTTGATGTTTTTTTTTAAAAAAAAAAAAAAAAAAAAAAAGCGTGGCACAGTGGAACACATGTCCCAAAATGAACCTACCGAAAACCATAGAAGTATCAGCTTCATCTGGCGCATTCGTTTTGGGACAGGTGAGGTGGGATGTGCGAATGAACAGACACGTTTTGTTTTAAGAATAAATATTTTCGGCGAGAAAGAATAGTCGAAATTCCCAATTAACCAAAATAGCAGACATCGGAAAAAGACATGTCAGATATCTGTGAAGAACACGGCGCAGAACAAGCCACGTGCGTTTTATGTGCAACTGCAGAAAGCAAAAACCTATGTCGGTTCGTTTTGTCGGGGTTGAATAAGAAGAGAAGAGAATATGGGAAAAGAAAAGAAAGAATTCCGTAATTATTTTATTTAAATGGTTTCAATTTATAACCAGGGAAATAATTTTTCAAGTATTTGTCTCTAAAAAAAAAAAGTATGGTTTCATAACTAGAGATTGATAATTTAATTTAATTTTTTTTCTTTTTTTACTACTTTCTTTATTGAACACTGAGAGCCAGCAGAAAGACGGACTTTCTCACACGTTTTTTTTTTACAAATCTGATCGATTTATTTTGTCGATCTATCAACATACATAAAATGTAAAAATATCTATCAGTAATTTTTGTTTTATTTTATTTTTATCTATATTGAAATTCTTAAAACAAGAATAAATAAATACCCAACAAAATCGTTTCTTTCAGTTCCAAACAAATGAATTAAAAAAATAGTTTGTTTTATTTTTTACCCATGCCGTCAAAAACGACCAAGTTTACATTTTTTTTAAAAATCATTTCACTCCAATCAAGGCAATAAAGCCACTAAAAAGCAAGTGGTTACTGTGCGTGAAAGAATATGAGAAAAAAAAAAGGCGAGAAGAATAAAAGAAGAGGAATTAAGAAGACAGAAGATAACAATTAACATTGCAAATTTTTGAAGAGCAAAGTTGACTGGAAAGTAAGAAGACAGAAGAGAATTCCACAGGCTAGAAGTGTGTGATTTTTTGTTTTATTTTTATATAATACATTTTAAAATAAATATACATAAAATTGCCCTAAAGAAAAAACATGATTGAGTTTCTTATGTATAGCTCGGCACTTAGGATCAGTATATTTGTGTGCTCTGCCGAGATGCAAAGTCACTCCCCAGTCATCAGTTTGAGATCAATGTGTAGTATCTGTACGTACTGTCTAAATCAAGATTTGCAAATCAATTTCACGTCAATAATGAAGCCAATGAATGTCAGCGAAATAATTACCTGATGTTTAAACCGGTATATATATATATATATATATATATATATATATATATATAAAGTTACAGTAAAATCAATTATAATATCTATATATGTATATAATATGTATATGTATATATATTATATATATGCATATATATTATAATGAATATATATAGTTATATATAATATATATATTATAATAAATATATGTGTACATATATATATTATATATTATAATATATATGATAATAAATATATATACATATATATAACATTATAATAAATATATATACATGTATATAATATATATAGTATATATATACATATATATAATATATATATTATATTATAATAAATATATAAACATATATACTATAATATACATGTATTATAATAAATACATATTATAATATATATATAATAAATATATATACATATATATTATAATATATATATAATAAATATATATACATATATATATATTATAGTACATATATAGATATTATAATATATATAAATATATTACAATATATATAAACATATTACAATATATATATATATATATATATATATATATATATTATAAAAGTTTAAAGGAGAAGAATAAGACACTCTTAAATGGAAATTAATCAAGAGAGCTTGAACATGTAATTCCCTATATGCCTCTTGTTATCTATGTCTTAACGAAAAATTTGAAATAATTAGATTTAAAAACAAGACCCATCTCTTAAATCAAAGAAATGAACTCACTGTTAACTGTAAAACAAACCTATAAATTTAATTTATTATAGGGGTAGTAATACTTTTGACAATAAGGCTATGTTACTCTAAGTTTAGTAGGTTATTACTTTTATTACCTGATGTTCCTCTGTGGCCAAATCGGTAAAGGCGCGTCAAGCAAAATGACGGTTCCGTATAGGATACAGGTTCGAATCCTGTCGGATGAATATTTTCTGCGAAAATTTCTCGGACATTCAGGCCAGTAAATGTTGCTTAATACTGTTTATTATAAACAGAGCATTTACTTGAATATTTGTATCTATAAAAAGACTGTATAACATAAAAATGTCTTAAAATAATATATATGTGCATGTTTATGTATGTGTATATGTGGATATATATATATATATATATATATATATATATATATATATATATATATATATATATATATATATATGGGGGGTGTATGTGTGTATGTATATCTTAGTGTCTTGGAATGTATGATCATTGCTAACTAAAATCTACTTTTGTTTGATAATGGATTTATAATTGCTTGTAGGCTTAATAATCAACGGTTGTGTCTTGTTGCATTTTAATCTTGTATGGACTTTACAGTCCTTTATCGTCACTAAGATAATATTATTATTAGAACATATGTAGGTTTATGTACGTATATGTGTGTGTGTGTATATATATATATATATATATATATATATATATATGTGTGTGTGTGTGTGTGTGTGTGTGTGTGTGTGTTTATGTTTGCATATGTATGTGTTTTTATATATATGTATGTGTTTGTATATGTGTATGCGTGTATGTACAGTTTGCCTGTTTTTGTATGTGTGTATATATCTATATATATGTATATTTGGTTTGTTTACTTTTTTATGTTGCTGTATGGGTTGAATTATTTGTTTGTTTCTGCATATGCATATGCGTGTATTCATGTGTGCATTTGTATGTATGTATGTATGTATGTACTATATGGGTATATGTGTGTGTATATATATTTATGCGTAGGTATGCTTTTTTGTGTGTTTCTGTCTGTATTGAAGTATTGTTATATATATTTAATTTGTATTCGTGTATTGTATACTATGTGCATGTCTTTGTTCGGTGTGTGTGTATGGTCGTTTTTGTGTGCCTTTCATTGTGTGTGTATGTTGTCGTTTTTTGTTTTTGTTTTTTTTTAAGGGTCGTGAACATATTTCCTGTATCGTCACTTTTTTGCGTGTTTATATATCCAAATAATATGTCTGTGTTTCTGTATTATAATCTGATTGCGTATGTATTGTCTTTTGCAAGATGTCATCCTCCCCTGCCCATGTCTTCACTCCAAATGTATCTAAGTTCTCTAGTCTAACAGTGTTCAGAGCAGTATTAGATCTTAATATTTATTCCAACTTAATTTCAATAAAAACAAAATAAATAGAAAAACTATGTATTTTTTTCCCTCAGTTTCTTCATAAAATAATTTTATAATTTTAAACTTAATATCGATTAAATTTAAAATTGGTAATTTTTAATTTTATGGTATAATTTAATATTTATTAGTTAGAATGAATTCTATTTTAGTCTAACCCTAACATTAAATAATTATAACTAAAGTTCGTTGTCAAGTTTTTTGAATTTTCATATACTTGTATTTTGATTGGTCATTCCAGCTTATGTAACCGCGTTTCCCCTAGCAACGGGTGTTTGATTGATTTGAACTTTTTAAAACCCTTTATTCTACATTCAACACCATCACTTGATCAGACACCAGAAGTGTTGAAACAAAATTGCTATTTTTGTAGTGAACATATTTATGTTATAATTTTCAAATAAATAATTATATTAATATATATATATATATATAGTTTATGAAAAACTAGGTAATCCGTATGGGTAAGCCTAGGGAGGATAAAATCCAGAGGGCTCAATGTAAATCCAGAGCAAATAATTTAAATAAAAACAGACCACTTTAAGGTTCCATGTAATAAATTATTTACACATTTTTGACGGGCCGTATTAAACATACTTTACTTCCAAACAAAAAATGAATAATGAAAATGAATGTGTAAATTTTCTTTTCATTTTTTTTGTTTGGAAGTAAAGTCTGATGATCTGCAGTCCTTTAAAAGGGCTGTGGTGAAATAATTTATTACATGGAACCTTAAAGTTGTCTGCTTTTATTTAAATTATATATATATATATATATATAAGTGAACATAGAAGTCAACACTTAGAGGGGACAGTCTGTTTCATGCTATAAGCAATCATCAGGCCTGACGATTGCTTATAGCATGAAACAGACTGTTGCCTGTAAGTGTTGACTTCTATGTTCACTTTTATATTTACACACGCTCTATCTCTGATATTGAGCACTTTATTCCATAAATATAGCACATCTTAAGACTATATTTCTTTATATATATATATATATATATATATATATATATATGTTGGACTGATATGAGTTTGTTACCCTGGGTTTCACGCTTTTGTGATTGTCTGACCCAGGGTCACAAACTCACATCAATCCAATCAAATATTATAATATATATATATATATATATATATATATATATATATATATATATATATATATGTATGTGTGTGTGAATAAATATCCATATCACATTGAAAGAACGATTCAGAGTTTCATGTTCAATACAATCTTCAGGTACTTATAATAGAATTCTTTGTTACGATCGTTAGTATTTTAAAAAATTCTGGGTCTCATGGAAGTAACATTATATAGCACATTAATTCTATGTTTCGTAATTATATAATTACAATCTAATATTGAGGTATAGATTTGGATTCAAGTTACAAAATTGCAGGGTGGGGATAAAAAGAAGAAATAAGAAAAAATAAAAAATGGAGTACCTTATAGCTCTGGATTTCCATATGGAGCACTGTTTTGTTCACACCAAAAATTAAATAAAATATTTATTTGCAAATTTATATATGCATATGATCACATGCATCTATGTTTGCCAGTATCTATATTTATTTATTTAATTCATATATATATATATATATATATATATATATATATATATATATATAAAAGAGGATTTACACCTTTCCCAAGGGTATTAGCAGGTAAGTGAATGTAATGGATTCAACTGGAATTCCAGCTATAGGTAATAAATAGCAGGACAGACTGGGTTCTATAGCCTTGGATGGCAACTGATCTAGGAGAAGGACAACTCTGAATTCAAAACCTGCGGAGGGTCATTTGGGGACCTTGTGGCACGTAGTGCACCAGGTCTCTGTAATCGGCACTTCAAAAAGTGTGGATGGTCCTGCACAAAACCTTCACCACTATAATCAATTCTCATGTGCTGTTGTCAGGCTGTTGGTTTCCTGGGAATTGATCTGCTTGACCCTCATATGTCGAATTCAACGGGAAAGTTGAGTGTATATATATATATATATATATATATATATATATATTTTAAAGAAAAACAGACCACTTTAAGGTTCCATTATAATAATTTATTTCACCAGAGCCCTTTTAAAGGATGCTGAATCATCAGATAGCACTTCCAAAAGATGAAACAAAAAATGAAATGAAAATTCACACTTTTGATGGGTAGTGTAAGTTTTTGTAATTTAAGAGGGGGTAATGAGGAGTGGTTTGAGAGACATATATATATATATATATATATATATATATATATTATTAAAAAGTGCAAACTCTTAAAATTTCATGAGGTTATATTTATTTCATTAGGGCGATATCAGAGGACTGATATTACATAACAGTTCAGTACTCTTTTCTTTGTTTCTATTGCTTCAAGTCTCTTCTTCATCTGTGAGGAGATTGTCCAGCATTCACTGCCATAGAGGAGGACTTATATTACATAACAATTCAGTCCTCTTTTCTTTGTTTCTGTTGCTTCAAGTCTCTTCTTTATGTTTGAGGTGAATGTTCAGTATTCACTGTCATAGAGGAGGGCTCATACTAGATAATAGAAAACTAATTTCTTTGTTTCTAACAAAATTTTTCTGATTCTTAATACATTGCTTAACTTTTGCAAGGCATGTTTTGCTGCCACAAAGGATCTTCAGATTTCAGTGTTGTATTTTCCATCCTCTGTTATAACACATTTAAATCTGTTTCAAATTTTTCTATTTGCTTGATTTCGTTAGCTTCATTTTGTAAATGGCATATTGGGATGTTCCCTTTTGCTGACAACCATACATTGTGTCTTCTTAGTCTAGTGAGTTCCAATAAATATAATATATAAAAATAAAATATTTAAACAAACATAAAAAGAACCCAAATGAAAATAAGGCATTTATGCTTTCCTTTCAAAACTCACTTTATCTCTTTCTTTCTCTGTCTAAACTTATTTTCTTTCTCTTTCTTTCTCTTTTTCTTTCTCTCTCTCTAAACTTTTCTTTCTCTCTCTAAACTTATTTTCTTTCTCTCTTTCTTTCTCTCTCTGAACTTATTTTCTTTCTCTCTTTCTTTCCCTTTTTCTTTCTCTCTCAACTTAATTTTTTTCCCCTCTTTCTTTCCCTTAACTTATTTTCTTTCCCTCTTTCTTTCCCTTTTTCTTTCTCTCCCTCTCTCTAAACTTATTTTCTTTCCCTCTTCCTTTCCCTTTTTCTTTCTCTCTCTAAACTTTTCTTTCTTTCCCTTTTTCTCTCTCTCTCTCTCTAAACTTTTTTCTTTCTCTCTCTCTCTAAACTTTTTTCTTTTTCTTTCTCTAAACTTATTTTCTTTCTTTCTTTCCCTTTTTCTCTCTCTCTCTCTAAACTTATTTTCTTTCTCTCTCTCTAAACTTATTTTCTTTCTCTCTCTCTAAACTTATTTTCTTTCTCTCTTTCCCTTTTTCTTTTTCTTTCTCTAAACTTATTTTCTTTCTCTCCCTTTTTTCTCTCTCTCTCTCTCTCTCTAAACTTATTTTCTTTCCCTCTTTCTTTCCCTTTTTCTTTCTCTCCCTCTCTCTAAACTTATTTTCTTTCCCTCTTCCTTTCCCTTTTTCTTTCTCTCTCTAAACTTATTTTCTTTCTTTCCCTTTTTCTCTCTCTCTCTCTCTAAACTTTTTTCTTTCTCTCTCTCTCTAAACTTTTTTCTTTTTCTTTCTCTAAACTTATTTTCTTTCTTTCTTTCCCTTTTTCTCTCTCTCTCTCTAAACTTATTTTCTTTCTCTCTCTCTAAACTTATTTTCTTTCTCTCTTTCCCTTTTTCTTTTTCTTTCTCTAAACTTATTTTCTTTCTCTCTTTCCCTTTTTCTTTTTCTTTCTCTAAACTTATTTTCTTTCTCTCCCTTTTTTCTCTCTCTCTCTCTAAACTTATTTTCTTTCTCTTTTTCTTTCTCTTTCTCTGAACTGCTCTTTCTATACTTTCTCAACTCACGAGAAGGCAACCCTCAAATAAAAAGTGGAAGAAGAAGAAAAAACTGAACCTGGCTGAAAAATGACAGAGGTTTATAAGAACAAAACCTTACTAATTTGTGGCATCCTGGGTAAGACAATAAACTACGTCCAGCAGCAAGGCTTCTGATCAGGAGGTTTTGAGGAGTGTGAAACTACCTCTTAATTGCTGGTGTTCTCAGGTCCACCCTGACCCGGGGTGGTAGAACTTGTTAGGGACCCAGCTGTGAACAAATAGTTAACCCCTAAACTGAAGTCAAAACACTATGAAAGTGTAAAAATAGGTTTTAATACCAGCAATAAATGTTTGAAGAAAAAATTATTACCAGCAATACATTTTTGAAAAAAAAAAAATTATTAACAGCAATAAAAATTTTGTTGGCATTAAATAAGGTTGATATGCTGTAAAACAAACCAAACCAAACCAAACTAATTTGTGACTGAAAAATACAAAAATCTGGGAGGCTTCACGCATAACTTCGGGGATAAAAAAATGAAAAAGAAAGGAACAGCAGAAAATAAAATAAATCATATATATATATTATAATATATATATGGGAAAAGTGCGTGTATATAAATATAAACATATATATATATATATATATATATATATATATATGTAACATATATATATTGTCCAGTATACACTGCCATATAGGAGGACTGATATTACATAACAGTTCAGTCCTCTTTTCTTTATTTGCCTTGCTTCAAGTCTCTTCTTCATCTGTGAGGAGATTGTCCAGCATTCACTGCCATAGAGGAGGACTGATATTACATAACAGTTCAGTCTGTTTTCTGGCCAATCAAAACACTTAACACAAAGAGACTTTTGATGTTAGCCGAAACCAATGTTTACACCAGAATCATGGAGCCTGGTCAAAACGATATAAACCTGACACCTCTGGGCTAGAAGCAGAGCAGATGGCAGGAGTGGACAGAACAAAAGACCTCACCATGGGGAATCCAGCCATGTGTGATGCATGAAAACGTAGTTAAGAAGTTATCTGCTAATCATATTTTTGCTCTTCTTACGGCCGAGAAAAAAACAGTAAATGGACACTGACCTATTTCTGATATTACTTCTACCCCTATCTGACTTCAAAACTACCAGCTCTGCACATTCTCCAAGCATCCTACTACTAATAACGAACATTTTGCTACACAGAATATCAAAGGACTCATTCATCACTCTAAAGAAAATAAATGAAAATATATTATTTATTTTGTGCCCTTGTGTCAGTTTGTTTTATTCCAATGTTTCCAGAAAAGAAAATCCTACGACTTAACCACAGGTTTTTCATCCTTTCTTTTGCACTTTTCTATGTTTGCTATCAACATCGTACATCTGCATATCAAATGTTGTTAAGATTGTGGCTGACAATAATAAATCCCGGTAGGACTTCTAGTTCTCTCAGAATCACTTCATTGTATAGTTTGACTAAGTCTGGTGAGAAGACACATCCTTGTCTTACACCTCTTTCTATTTTTGCATATGTTGTAAGTGAGATATAAAAAACAACAGTAGAAAACCGAAATTAGTTTAACAACAAGTTTATTAACTTTTGGTATAGGGAAACATTATGCAGAATAGAAACTAGGGAAGAGAATGTTTAGCCGTGAATGAGTGTTTTCAGCAAAAGCTACTGCTCCTCCTTCTACTCCTCTAGACGTAGGCGTATTTTTATGTCTTTCGTCTGACAGCAGAGTCCAAATTTGTAGGGAAATATTCTTCCTCACAACAATATCTAAGTCTGTTCATATCTATCTATCTATCTATCCCATTCTGTTCATATCTATCTATTGTAACAGAGTTATCAAAAACAACAATGGACAACTGGAATTGGTTTAGCAACAAGTTTATTACCTTTTCATACAGGGAAACATAATGTTGAATAGAAACTAGAGAATGTTTAGCCGTGAATGACAGTTTTCAGCAAAATCTTCTACTGTTCCTCCTGATACTCCTCTTGATGTAGGCGTATTTTTATGTCTTTTGTCTGACGGACGAGTTCAGATTTTTAGGGAAATATTCCCTCTCACGACACTATCACAGTCTGTTCATATCTACCTGTTGTAACTGAGTTATCAAAAACAACAGAAGAAAACTGGAAGTTTATTATCTTTTGGTACAGGAAAACACTGTAGAAAAGAAACTAGGCAAGAGAATGTTTAGCTGTGAATGACTAAATGTTTTCAGCAAAGGCTATTGAAGCTACTGCTCCTCTTGATGTAGGCGTATTTGTCTTTCATCCAATGGCCGAGTCCAAATTTGTAGGGAAATATTCTTGCTCTTAAGTTTCTAACAACATTTTCCTGTTTCCCAATATTTTGCTTAGCTTTTGAAAGACATCTCTAGCTCTCATAATGCACCTTTGAATTTCAGTGTCACATTTTCCATCCTCTGTTATTTAAATTGTCATACTTCTTTGATTTTGGTATCCCCTATTTGTAATTTCCATGTTAGGCTGTCCCCTTTTGCTAACAACCATGCATTTGAGGTTTTGTCCTTTCTTCTTGCTTTCCTTCACTCCTTTCTGCAGGAGTTCTTGTAGATTCCTTTCTGTGTCTGCTATCAACACTGCATCATTTGCATATGTAACGTTGTTAATATTGTGCTTGCCAATAACAAATTCTGGTAGGACTTCTAATTCTCTCAGAAAAATCTGATGAGAAGACACATTCTTGCCTCACATCCCTACTATTTACCCATAGCTGGGGAGAGAAGAAAAGGATTCATACCTTTCCCAAGGGTATTAGCACGTAAGTGAATGTAATGGATTCAATTGGAATTTGAACTCAGCTCTCTGATTTCTCAATCTGAGCTGCCATCCATTACTCCACTGTGCTTCCTCAAGTTTGTTTATCTTTATATAAGTTTACATTTCTTTTTTATTATATAAATTTATGTAGAGTGACACTGAAATATTAGGGAAATAATATTTTTGTATGAAAGCGAAACATTGAGATTCGAACCTTGTCCCTTTTTTCCTTCCCTGATTTAAAAAAAAAAATCAATAAAGAACTAAAATGAAAAGTCTAAATATGACTTTTATCTTTTATTTCCTTCCTCAGTCAGTTCCATGCCATGAGTGCTACATGCATAGGCGATCATGTATCTTTCAATACATGACTGACGAGGCAGATGTTTCTCCTGCAGTAGTTTGTTATTTCTTTCTGTGGTAGACCAGTTGCCATCCAAGGTTATAGAATCTGGTCAGTCTTGCTATTTACCCATAGCTGGCGGGGGAGAAGATGAGGATTCATACCTTTCCCATGTAAGTCAATGTAATGGATTCAACTGGAATTTGAAATTGGCTCTCCGATTCCTCAATCTGAGCTGCTATCCATTACTCCACCATCCTGATAGGACTTCGAATTCTTTCAGGATCGTCTCTGTAAAGGTTGAAAAAATCTGATGAGACCCTTTCTATTTTTGCGTATTTACTGAATTCATTTTCTGTCCGTGTACAGGTGGTTTGCTGACAGTATAAATTTTGAGTTATACAGTAATTAATAATACAGTCATAGTCTTAAGATAATATATAATAATATTATTATTAATAATGTAATGGAATCATAGTCTATAATAATATATATAATATATAACAATATTAATATATGTTTACCTTCCTTTCTACATCAGAGTAAGAGTCGTTATGAGTGCATTGTGTATTTTAACACAACATTGAAAATAGCAGTTGTAAAAAGAAATTGCAAGAGACTGACACGTCTACAAAAAAAAAAAAAAACCCTGCCTGACGGCTGGACTTTGTGAGTTTTATACACTTTTTTGTAAGAACGTCGGCTCCAGAATTATATTATTTATTTCTTCCTAATTGGCTGTAAAAAGCAGCATGATATATCTTCTACTATGTCTGTATATTTTGGCAGTATCTACTTAAATCATGATGAAATATTTTATTCAATATTTTAGTGGACACGACAGGCCTATGGGAAGCAATTAAAACCACCATGTCAGAAATTGAACCTGCTGAAGTAAAAAAAAAATGAACAAAATGAATAAATAATTGATTGCTGGCTGTTATTGAGAAGAATTGATTGAGTATCTGTCTATATTTCTGAGATAAGGTATTATGTACACTATTTACATTATTCAGACTATTGTTCTCATCTTTGTCGCCATATTTATCACCCTTCAGTGTCTGCTTATACTTCTGAGATGAGGTATTATGTACACTATTTACATTATTCAGACTATTGTCCTCATCTATGTTGCCATATTTATCACAATGTTTCAGCCGTTGTATGCTCTGGCCTTCTTCAGGTGGTATTCAGCTACACCGGTTGTGATAAATATGGCAACAAAGATGAGGACAATAGTCAGAATAATGTAAATAGTGTACATAATACCTCATCTCAGATATATAGACAAATACTGAAGAGTGATAAATATGGCAACAAAGATGAGGACAACAATCTGAATAATGTAAATAGTGTACATAATACCTCATCTCAGAAATATAGGCAGATACTGAAAGGTGATAAATATGGCGACAAAGATGAGAACAATAGTCTGAATAATGTAAATAGTGTACATAATACCTCATCTCAGAAATATAGGCAGATACTGAAGGGTGATAAATATGGCGACAAAGATGAGAACAATAGTCTGAATAATGTAAATAGAATTGACTGATTCATTTTTTGCAGCTTATCAACTCTCTTGCCAGTTGTTTAAACCAGAAAATATTTTTAGATTGTAAGAATTTTCTTTATTTTTTTGAAATAGTTATGTCTTATTAACCCATAGCTAGAGAGATAAGAAATGGATTCAGTCCTTATCAGAATTTGATAAACAAACAAATTATAACATGGATATAAAGTTGGGCATCAATTCTATATTAGAATCAATATATAAACTGATCCCTCATTTTGTGGTTATAGTGTTTTTACATTTATATTACAGAGAATGTAAATAAATCTAAAAGACATGCCTGTGTAGTTAATCAGGATTTCATTGATTGATTGATTGATTTGTTTTCGACAGCTTATCAACCCATTACAGGTAATTTAAAGTCTGAAAATATTTTTACATTGTATTTTTTAGATGATAATGGTTTACTGCTACAAGTCTTACTAATTAACCCATAGCTGGGGGAGAAGATGTGAATTCATATGTAACAAGAATTTGATGAACAAAAAAAATTATAATATGGATTTAAATTGGGGG
Source organism: Acanthosepion lycidas (assembly GCA_963932145.1). Lineage (NCBI taxonomy): Eukaryota > Metazoa > Mollusca > Cephalopoda > Sepiida > Sepiidae > Acanthosepion > Acanthosepion lycidas. The sequence goes on along the minus strand of OZ010607.1, from coordinate 73,059,040 downwards.
ATCAATTCTATATTGCAATCAATATATAAACTGTTCCCTCACTTTATGGTCACTGTAGTTTCTACAGATTTATATTTCAGAGAATATAAATGAGTCAAAAAGACATGCTTACAAGAAATTATAATGTGAATATAAAGTTGGGGATCAATTCTATATTACAATCAATATATAAACTGATCCCTCATTTCGTGACCATGGTAGTTTCTATACGTTTATATTCCAGAGAATGTAAATAAATCTAAAAGACATGCCTACAAGAAATATGTGGATATAAAGTGGGGGATCAATTCTATATTACAATCAATATGTAAACTGATCCCTAACTTTGTGGCCACAGTAGTTTCTATACATTTCTATTCCAGAGAATGTAAATGAATCTAAAAGACATCCCTGTGTAGCTAATCAATATATCATTGACTGATTCGTTTTCTACAGCTTATCAACCCTTTGCAGGTTATTTAAAACCAGAAAATATTTTTAGATTGTAAGAATTTTATTTGTTATTTTTGAGATTATAATGGTTTTAGTGATACAAGTCTTACTAATTAACCCATATCTAGGGGGGAAGAGGTTGTTTCATAATTAATCAGAATTTGATAAACAAACAAGAAATCTTTATGTGGATATAAAGTGAGAGATCAATTCTCTACTACAATCAATATATAAACTGATCCTTCACTTTGTGGCCACGGTAGTTTCTATACATGTATCTTCCAGAGAATGAAAATAAATCTAAAAGACATGACTGTGTAGCTAATTCATATTTCATTTATTGATTTATTGATTGATTTTTTTACAGCTTATCAACCCTCTTAAAGGTTATTTAAAGCCAGAAAATATTTTTAGACTGTAAGAATTTTTTGGGAGATAATGATTTAGTGAAACAAGTCTTACTCATTAACCCATAGCTGGGAGGAGGAGATTAATTCATGTCTTTCTCAAGGGTATTTGTATGTAATTGAATATAACAAATCTGACTGAAATTTGAACTCGGCTCTCCATTTTCTCATGCCAAGCCAATATCCATTACGCCACCTACACATCCCTTCTTGTTTTTTTTTCCTATATGCCTTGTTTGCTTTGTTATATGAACAGCATTATAAGACATCTTACATCTATGTATTTGTAATGTTTTTTGTTCACAGTTTTGTTTTTTTCCGCAGCTGTGCTTACACCATTAAAATTTGCTAACTGAAAATCCAACACTGATTTGATTAACTCAGTAATTTGCTAACAGCACTGGCAGGAAATGTTCTGAATATATATATATATAAAGATATTTTTGTAGGTACAAAATTTAATGATCGAAATAAAAGTATAAAACTTAATATTACGAGACATATTAAAAACGGGGGAAGCAACCGGTTTCACTCCCACTCTTCAGGCTTCAACGGGAGATTTAAAATTAACACAGAAAAATGTACAATAAAAGGAAGTAAAAAAAAAAAAAAAATGAAAAAGGAACTAGAGACAAATGACAAATGTTTTTAATATGTCTCGTAATATTAAGTTTTATACTTTTATTTCGATCATATGTATTTAAAATATACATATATATAAATATATAATATATATATATATCTTCTCAAAATTTAAATGATTTATTTTTTATGGCTTATCAACCCTCTTGAAGTCAGAAAATATTTTTAGATTATAAGAATTTTTTTAAATAGTAAAACTTGTGTCTGCAATAAACATTGTTATTCTTTCAAAAAAATTTTAATATTCAGTCTCAAAACAGGAACAGTTCTAACAATTTAAAATGTTTCACCTTTAAATAAACCAGAAAGCCTTGATAAGTCATAACCATCGATATCTTTTTAATTTTCTGAATTTTTTAACCTTTTCTTTATCTGTCTATATTTCTGAGTTTATTGTTTCGACTGTTGTCCTTATCTATATTGCCATATTTACAATGTTTTAGCTGTTGTATGCTCCGGCCTTTTTCAGGATCTGTCTATATTTCTGAGATGTGGTATTGTAACTATTTACCCTCTTTACATTGTTTTGACCATTGTCCTCATCTGTATTGCCATATTCACAATGTTTCGGCTGTTGTATGCTTCAGCCTTCTTCAGGATCTGTTTATATTTCTGAGAAGAGGTATTGTAATTGTGTACACTCTTTACATTGTTTGGATTGTTGTCCTTATCTTTATTGCCGTATTCATGACATTTCGATCATTGTCTGCTCTGGCCTTCTTCAGGATCTGTATGTATTTCTGAGCTGAGGTATTGTAATTATTTACAATCTTTACATTATTCGGACTGTTGTCTTCATCTTTATTATTATATTCATGACATTCTGGCCATTGTACAGTCCAGGCTTCTTCAGGTGATTGGAATTTCAACCTGAACCCTTTATTTTGTCCATCACACGGCATGTGGAACTAGAACAATCTACCTCAGTGGAATTGCCCGTGAACTAAATAAATAAGTAAAATCACTTTTTATTCGAAGATCATCCACTAACGAGGATCTCTGATATTTTTTTTACTAATAGCAATACTAACCAGAAGGCTAGTAATTAAAATAAAATTTTTAGTCTTTATTTTTATTTTTTTTTACATTTCTATTAGGTTGGTGCAAAAATAATGTCGTTTTCTCACATATGTTACTATGTGAGAAAACGATATTATTTTTGCACCAACCTAATAGAAAGATAAAAACTGTGAAAATGATCGCATAAAAAATAAAAATGTTTAAAGATTTCAACACATGAAAATTTTTTCCTGAAAACTGAAATAATGTTTTGAAAACAAATTTTTTTTTTTTTGTATTGTGCTGGAATCTTTGTAAAAGTTTTTTTTTTTTTTTAGCGGAGATGCATTGGCGATTAATCTTTATGGAAATGTAAAAATTTGCAACTTAAACATTTTTTTTCAAGTAAAATTTAGTCATGAAAATATTGGTTATTACAAAAAGAATAACATTTTCTCAGACTTTTTAAAAAAACAAAACAAAAAACTATTCATTATAAAAGTAAATAATGATTATGTACTGAAATTTTCATTTAAATTGGATAACTCCTTGAGTTTTGGTAATTTAAAAAAAGCTCTGTGTCCTCCCCCACCACAATTTTCCTTCAAGGGTTTGTGGACCCCAGAATGGGAAACTTTGAAATTGACATGTAGAAAGGGGGGCCCCATTTCAAAGTTTCAGAGTGGAAGACTTTAGCGTCAGCCGTGTTGATTGATAGCAACTGAAAATGGTACGTCAACAAATACTAACAAACGTTTACCAAAACTTACCTTAGATGAAATGGTTGTCAACCAGAGTCCATGTAACCATTACCGGGATCCATTTTAAAATTGTTTATTAGGAGTTATTTTATAAGTTTAATATTACTGGGAGGTCACACAAAAAAAAAAAAAATAGCAAATTACGGGTCAACATTAATATTTTAGTCGTCCAGAGAGCAATTTCACTTCCGAACAGTTGTTAGAACTGAGAGCTGGAATTTCTACAGTAATCTATGCCATATTAAAATACCAAAAATAGAAAAACAACTCTAAAACTAGCAGAAAATGAGATCAAGCGATGTAAGTTAGCAACCCTTTTACTCTACTGGATGTTTTTATTGTAAAAGTTGAATTAAATCTGAGAAGGATTATATATATATATATATATATATATATATATATATATATATATATATATATATATATATAGATAATATTAGTGGTAAATATACATATATATGCAAAATCCACAGGTGCATATATACACATGTATATTTTAGAATAAAAAATTTCCGAGAGGATAAAATCCAGGTAGAACTCAATGTCCAGGACAGAGTAAGGATATAATAAAAAGGCTTAAACACTAATATTCCATGGTCATAATTTATTCCATTGGAATCGTAAATACGATCCAATTCATCAGACCTACAAATTCTTTTTGAATTTGTAGGTCTGATGAATTGGATCGTATTTACGATTCCAATGGAATAAATTATGACCATGGAATATTAGTGTTTAAGCCTTTTTATTATATATATATATATATATATATATATATATATAAAGGAAAATATAAAAGATTATAATTATATAAAATATAAAAGATTATAATTAATTATATAAATTAATTTAATATATTAATGATAAATAATATTAATTTTAAATATTAATAAAACAAAATAAAATACTGACTTGGATATGAAGGATAGCATCTTATTTTAGACATTTCTTTCTCAATCTATAATTTTCTTTGTTCAACACAAGAACATGGTCGTCAGTTGCACCAATTCCCTTTTGCACATATCACAATCTTTCTTTTGGAATATTTAACTCTCAATAATGTAATGTTAGAATTGGTTAGTTTAGACCAGTGGTTCTCAACTGGGGGTCCATATGAACTCTTCAGAAGTCCATATAACATTACCAGAGTTCATTTTAGTGTACATAAATGTTCTATAGAATATAGTTGTTAAATACAAGTTTATTTTCATTAACTTAATTTTACTTTAAAATAAACCATATACATTTACTATTTTTATAATACAATTCCTAAACTTATCTATTAGTAAAAAAATAAAAAAAGCTTTTTTTCCATCAAATGTTTATGAGTGTCCACCAAAAAATAAAAATAAAAATAAGAGTAAAATTGGTCCTTGCGTAAAAAACAATTGAGAACCACCAGTATATGTAATGGTACACAGGACACTATAATATTCAGGGCATTATTTTAGATTTAAATGAAAATTAAATATACATTTTTATATTTCACGAATATTTTTTGACCCATTAAAATGGATAAATGAGATTTATTTCTATCAAATCAAATTTTTTTTTGTTTTCTTTGGATATTTAGTGATCATTCATCTACATAAAGTTAATTATATGAAAAGTATGTTTGTCTGTGTATGAATACATTTCTCCCCCTATATATATATATATATATAATATTACTGGTAAATATATATATATATATGCAAAATCCACAGGTGCATATACACACATGCATATTGTTTTTTGAATAAAAAATTTCGAGAGGATAGAATCCAGGTAGAACTCAATGTCCAGGACAGAGTAAGGATATAAGAAAAAGGCTTAAACACTAATATATATATATATATATAAAAACACACACTATATATATATATATATATATATATATATATATATATATATATATATATGTGTGTGTGTGTGTGTGTGTGTGTGCATAAAAATATATAGAAAATAGGAAAGAACTCGTTAGGTAAATAATAGTTCTTTATTATTTTAAAAAAATAGTGCTCAATACAAAAGTAGAGCATAAATATAATTATTTACTTAAAAATATGATTCCATCGCTACATAAGAGTTAGTTTTGGGGTCTTGTTTTGAAACATGAGAACTCTTATGTAGCGATGGAATCATATTTTTAAATAATTATATATATATATATATATATATATATATATATATATATATATATATACACACACACACACATACCCCCACTGTACCGGTAACGCCATTTACCCAGGGTGGGTTGAGCCGGCTCCAATATTGGAGTTTCATGAGAATTTGGAATTCACAAGCAGTACCCAAACCCGCATGCATAGCACATGAGATTTGATTATAGTGGTGAAGGTTTCGTGCAGGACCATCCACACTTTTTGAAGGGCCAATTACAGAGACCTGGTTCACTACATGCCACAAGGTCCCCAAACGACCCTCCGCAGGTTTTGAATTCAGAGTTTTCCTTCTCCTAGACCAGTTGCCATCCAAGGCTATAGAACCCAGTCTGTCCTGTTATTTGCCCAAAGCTGGAGGGAGAAGAAAAGGATTCACACCTTTCCCAAGGGTATTAGCACGTAAGTGAATGCAATGGATTCAACTGGAATTCGAACTCGGCTCTCCGATTCCTCAATCCAAGCCGCTATCCATTACTTAATACATCAATAATTTTTTTATTTATTACTCACATATTTTAGAATTATTTATTCTTAGTTATTTTACGAGCGTACATAAATATTCCATAGAACTTAGTTGTTAACTACAAGTTTATTTTCATTAACATAGTTTTTACTTCAAAATAAATCATATACATTTACTATTTCTACAATACAATTCCTAAAATTATCTATTAATAAAAAATAAGATAAGCTTTTTTTCATCGAATCTTTATGGATGTACCCCCCCCACCAAAAAAATTGGTCCTTGGGTATAAAAATGTTTAGAATCACTGCCAAAAGTCCATTCTGCTGTGTGCTTTATCCTATTTGCCTCAAATGAGCTGTAACCTACTTCACTTTATATTCTTGTAAAATCCAAATTAATGATCACCACACACTAATGTGTCCACAAATGTTGTAGTACAATCACAGGAGTACAGATGTTCCATTTTGCTTTATGCTTGGCTTTTGTCAAGTCACCGTGAATTGATTTTCAAAATTCAAGGAACTTTTGCAAGTTGTTGCAGATGACTCTGATCAATTGAATCACTTGAATATAATTAGCAAGAAAATTTTTTCAACCATAACAGAAGGTTTTCTGTTAAGTACACGCAAAAGTAGGTCAACGTTAGAGGCAATGGCATGATCTGTGTGTAGCATATCTTGCAAGCTGAAGAGATCTCTATCTGAATTTTAGGGATGAGTTATCAGTATTTATATTTAGGCTACTGTCCTCGTTATTATCAGGTTTTGACTTCTTCAGGTGCTTGATGATCAAAGTAACCTCCAGGGAATTTCCAACTGAACTCTTTATTAAATCTACAGAGATAGATTGTTTAGCAAACATGGACATATGTGCTCACAAGACGTTGTGTCAAAAAGACAGTTTTTACCATGACACCACTTTTTTCATTACTTCCACTCTCCAGCAATGTTTATTGCTTTAAAAAGCGATGATGAGAATTGGAATAAAACTTAAACAGATGATGAAAATGAATTTGTTCTTAAGAATTTACAATAAAGCAATTGAAATGAAGATGAAAGAAATCCTAGTGAAAAATGAAGAATACTTGACAATGCTTGATCTAATGAAAATTGCAGATAATATTACTACTACTAATACTACGAGTGGAAATAAAGCAATTGAAATGAAGATGAAAGAAATCCTAGCGAAAAATGAAGAATGCTTGTCAATGCTTGATCTAATGAAAATTGCAGATAATATTACTACTACTAATACTACTAGTGGAAATAAAGCAATTGAAATGAAGATGAAAGAAATCCTAGCGAAAAATGAAGAATGCTTGTCAATGCTTGATCTAATGAAAATTGCAGATAATATTACTACTACTAATACTACTAGTGGAAATAAAGCAATTGAAATGAAGATGAAAGAAAGCCTAGTGAAAAATGAAGAATGCTTGACAATGCTTGATCAAATTGAAGCTTTTGGTGTGTTAAGAAAATTGCTTCTTAATGTATTCCATATAAGAAAAATAACAAACAGGACTTTACTTTTGTTGAACCTTCTAAAACTGTGGATGAAAGAAAAGATGATATTTTTTTTAAATCTTCATAGACTAAAAAAATAACAAACACAAAAGACTTGTTTTTTTAAATATTTACTTTTACAGTAAACTTTTGCAAAAGAAATTTTTTTTTGTGTAGGGAAGGAGACTCGTGAAATGACTCGTCTGCATCGTGTGGAACATAAAATAATATTAAGCAATACTTCATGTTTTCCATTTCACATTGCTTCTGATCTCCACTGTAAGAAATTTGCATAAAGAAAGAAAGAAAGAAAGAAAGAAAAAAACAGAAAAAAATTTCAGATTCTATGGAAGATTTCAAAATGTCCTGTCGTTTCTTTTCCTAAATTTGAAATAAAATTTTTTCTTGCAGCTTTTCACGCAACTGTAAATGTGAATTGAAAGGGGGGAACCAAGAAATGCCAATCACCTTAAATCATAAGAGCAACAAACAAGAGAGAAGGGGGGAAAAAATAACAAAAAACAATCCAAGTTTATAATCCCAAGGATTTCTCAACAGTTCTTCGGGCAATATCATTGAATCTTTGCCGGTCCTCACGCCAGGTTTTTGCTGCATCCACATTGGCTGCACTTTCATCATTTGGTTCTAAAAAGAAAAAGAAAAAAAAAAGCAAAGTGAAAAAAAATAAGGCAAGTGAATAGAAAAGGAAAAGGAAAAATAAAGAAAAGAAAAACAAAATTGTAATGGAAACCAAATGAAAATGACAAAGGGACATGAACAAAAAATAAAAGAAAGAAAGAAAACAGTTAATAAAAAAGAAAAGGAAAATGATCAAAGAAAAGAAAGAAAGCAAAGAAAGGAAGAAAAGAAAAAGAAAGAAAGCAATCAAGAAAATAAAATAAAGGAAGCAAAGAAAGAAAAGAAAGAAAGCAAAGAAAAGAAAAAGCAATGAAAAGAAAGAAAGAAAAGAAAGAAAAGAAAGCAAAGAAAAGAAAGCAAAGAAAAGAAAGCAAAGAAAAGAAAGAAAGCAAAGAAAGAAAGCAAAGAAAAAAAGAAAAGACAGAAAGAAAGCAAAGAAAAGAAAGAAAAGAAAGAAAGCAAAGAAAAGAAAGAAAGCAAAGAAAAGAAAGAAAGCAAAGAAAAGAAAGAAAGCAAAGAAAAGAAAGAAAGAAAGCAAAGAAAGAAAGAAAGCAAAGAAAAGAAGAAAAGTAAGAAAGAAAGCAAAGAAAAGAAAGAAAAGAAAAGAAAGAAAACAAAGAAAGAAAGCAAGGAAAAGAAAGCAAGGAAAAGAAAGAAAGGAAAGAAAAGAAAGAACGCAAAGAAAACAAAGAAAAGAAAGCAATCAAAGAAAAGAAAGAAACAAAAAGAAAGAAAAGGAAAGAAAGAAAGCAAAGAAAAGAAAGCAATCAAAGAAAAGAAAGAAAAGAAAAGAAAGAAAGCAAAGAAAAAGCAATCAAAGAAAAGAAAGAAAGCAAAGGAAAGAAAGAAAAGAAAGCAAAGAAAAGAAAGAAAAGAAGGAAAAGAAAAGAAAGCAAAGAAAGAAAGAAAGCAAAGAAAAGAAAGAAAGCAAAGAAAAGAAAGAAAGCAAAGAAAAGAAAGAAAGCAAAGAAAAGAAAGAAAGCAAAGAAAAGAAAGAAAGCAAAGAAAAGAAAGAAAGCAAAGAAAAGAAAGAAAGCAAAGAAAAGAAAGAAAAGGAAAGAAAGCAAAGAAAAGAAAGAAAGCAAAGAAAAGAAAGAAAGCAAAGAAAAGAAAGAAAGCAAAGAAAAGAAAGAAAGCAAAGAAAAGAAAGAAAAGGAAAGAAAGCAAAGAAAAGGAAAGAAAGCAAAGAAAAGAAAGAAAAGAAAAGAAAGAAAGAAAAGAAAGAAAAGAAAGCAAAGAAAAGAAAAGAAAGAAAAGAAAGCAAAGAAAAGAAAACAAAGAAAAGAAAAGAATAAGAAAAGAAAAGAATAAGAAAAGAAAGAAAGCAAAGAAAGCAAAGAAAGCAAAAGAAAGAAAAGAAATCAATGAATCAATGAAAAGAAAGAAAGAAATCAAAAAAAAAAAGAAAAAATAATATCAAAGATGAGGATATTAGTCCTAATGTAAATAATCATCCTAGAAATTCAGACAGAAAGTCTTTTGTACATTTGGCATACAAGCCTGTTGCCATTGTTGGCATACAATCCAGTTTTATTGAATTTGTCACAAGCAAACAAGAAAACTTTTCAACATCACAGAGCAGACCCCCACTGGAGTTTTCTCCAGTCATGGTGAATGGTTGCTCTCTTAATGAGACTCCTTGCCGGGAACTAGTTGGGACTCAAGCCCACTTTATGCTACACGTGGAACTTGTACATACAATCCATCGTTAAAGATGTTGAATAAATAGTCATCACGCTGTTCTACTCGGGAATGTACCTGACCGCTACAGCTATGTTTTATCTTTACAAGCGTCAGATCAGACCCAAAATGGAATATTGGAATCATATCTGGGCTGGAGCTGCTCAAGCCTCTTTTTGCAGCCTTGACAGAGTTTGAAAGCATTTATGTTGGTGATGAATGATTTTTTACACTACAATTCCTTTCCAATAGAAGTCCTGGGTATGACGATAAACTACATCTGGCAACAAGGACTCCAATTGCAATATTGGAGGTTTTGAAAAGTGTGAAACTACCTCTTAATTGTTTTTCTCCGGTCCACACTGACCGGGAGGGTAGCACCTGTTAGGGTCCCAGCTATGGGCAAATAGTGAACCCCAAACAAAACCAAAAACAAAACACTATGAAAGTATAAAACTACCAATTTATAGTAAAATAACAAATAATATTTTGTGAAGTCAATGAATACTCATTGTCACTTTCTTAATGCTCATTGTAGTAGAAACTTTGTAATTGCAGATACAACTATAGTAACGCTATTGAACAATAGTATCAGGTGCCTTTGAATAACACTCACACTAATAGTACTTGCTTGAGGATACTCGCTTGAATAGTAACCACTGAATAGTAATCTGTATAGTGATCGTGTAGACGTCACACTAATTCCCATATATACATTTCCTTTACCATCATGTGATCTATTTATTCCAAATGGGATCGCCTGTGTTTGCTCTCTGGCGATCTGTGTTCAAACTACGGTGTCAGCAGTGACACTTTATTCCTATATAACACAATACCTATTAGGTTGGTGCAAAAATAATGACGTAATAATGTCGTTTTTTGACGTATTTTTTAACGTCAAAAAACGACATTATGACGTCATTATTTTTGCACCAACCTAATATATATATATATATATATATATATATATATATATATATATATATATATATATGATAATACAAGTAAGATTTCTCATGTAGGTGGTTGATATATTCAGCAACCCAACTCCAAAGTTTTGTGAACAAACCTCTTTTGAAATCTTTTGCTCCACTCGTCAGGTTTCAGCAATTGATATATATATATATATATATATATATATATATTAGGTTGGTGCAAAAATAATGACGTAATAATGTCGTTTTTTGACGTAACGTCAAAAAACGACATTATTGTGTCATTATTTTTGCACCAACCTAATATTTAAAGCAAAATGATCAGCAAAACATTTTACAGTACAATTGCCAACAATACATTTTATCTGTAGTTGAACCATAAAATTATGTTCAAAATATTTAGATTTTGGCATTAAATAACCCATAGAGGTATTAATATGCTGCTAAACAAAATCAACCAACCTACAGTTGAAATGTTGCAAGCCTCTTGTTACTCTATTGTTAATTTCATGGCAGATCTTCTGATGAGCTCTGCATTCTTTTGTTCCACCAGTCCAGACCCTCACATCTTGGGCCCATCATGACACATCCACAAAATCAATTCATCCTCATTCCCTTTATATTCCATTAATAAGGAGGAAGTTCAACTCACCTTCAACCCCAGAACTGTTTCATTGTGGAACCAACTCCTAAAAGGTGCTTTCCTGATCACTACAACCATAACCCCTTCAAGTTAAGGGTCAACCATTACCAATCTTACCAATCGTTATAATAATACTACATGCATTTCCTCATTTTACATACAACTTAATTAAGTAATCATTTACATTAAGTGGCTCTTGGGCCTTGTAATTAGTGAATGATAAGATATTAAAAAAAATAAAAGAATGCCCCATGTGTCACGGTCGGCTTATTCCAATAAATACCAAATTCTTAAGTGCAGCCCTCAACAAACATAAAAAAAAAATGGCATTATACTAGGTATGTCCACTTTTACTCTGTCAGACAATTTCTGTGACCACATCACCCCTTACATATGGCCACCTAACACCAGACTACAAGTCTCTTAATTAAACTTTAATTCAGCTAATATTTCTGAAGTTTCACAAATATATATTTTATTTTTGAGAGATTTTTAAAACTCTTATTTTAAATTTTAGGTATCGACATTTATACCGAAATAGTAGCAGTACCTATATTATAGCTTTATTATTTTCACTTGTGGCAGAAGGAATTGGGCGTGAAAAAGAAAAAATGGAGAGAGGATGAGATTGAAGACGGACTCACCTGCAAGCATGCTGACAACAGACAAGAGGATTTTTTCCACACTCTGCACTGGACTCCATCTCTCAGCACTTGTTTCGTAACCCATTGGGTCATCTCCAGGGGCATGCAAGATTGAAATGCACACACGGCCATCAACATAAACTGCAGGGAGAAAAAGAAAATGAAAACATCGTTTCATCTGTACATATCTTACATTTCTTGAAGACAAAGAAAAATTTTCAATCATTTCACTTTCAAAATTAAAATATATACTAGCCGAGGTACCTGGCACTGTCTGGCTGCAATTGTATAACTGCATACCCCCTATATACATCCCCTGTCTAGAAATGTCTGCCTGCATAAGCCACTTGTATGCATCATCTGTCGATATACTAAGCTACTCACCGCCCTCATGCTTTTTATGGTATGTCCTTCACAAGTATTTGATTGTTCTTAATAAAGGAATTCCATCGATAAAACCTTCTTGTGTGGTTGTTACTCGGGGTTAAATTGTTTCAATGTTTTAGATATTCAGTAAATTTCCTATGGTTGTAATAACTTTCAAATAGTATAGCATTGTTCACAAATCTAATAATCAAACAAAAACAGGGATAAAGTGTCAGAGCTTGATTCAACTACAAGTGCAAATACATGAATGTCCCTCTCCTTCCCATGTTTACTGTAAAGCTGGGGTTAATAAGAGGTTCTTTGGAAATTTTTCCCTTTTGACGCTTCAATGATCCTTCTCAAACAATCTTTCATCAAAGGTTGTTCCAATGCCAATTTATGATGGAATCATATGAAGAAACTATTGGCAAAATGGCAAAAGCCGATTTTGGATCTAAATTGTTGCAGATTTTGTCCACTTAACTGAAATTATCTAAACCAAATTTATGGAAGACAATTTGTGGGTCATATGTAATCTACATGGTAAATTTGGAAAGCATCAGATGAAAAACCAAGGAAATATGTCTGAAAAACGGGGTTTTTGAACAATTATACATGGGTGGGGGAGTGAACAGGACTAAAACCACACTATCGTATTTCTTGTATTACAATTTTTTTGAACATGTTTTAAGAAAATCAGATAAAAAACAAGTTCTTCAAGTTTTTATTTTAAGTAGTACAAAAAACCCAATTTTTTTGCATGAAGCCAATGTTGCAGGAAAACTATCGAAGCACTCTGCATAAACCTTGTAACATGAGCTGATGTTTTGCATTAAGTGCAAAGAACATCAGCTCATTCAATAAAAATTTTGTTCACATTTAACTTTACTTTGGTTTTTGCAAAAAGTCGTACCCATGTTCAGTTTTATCAATTTTTCTGCTAAACCTGCAGGGGTAGTGTGCTTGGATTAAAAAGTTGCTCTTGACTTATCTTGGTAAATTTGCATCATGTGTGTACAATTTCATCAAAATCAGTCGAGAAATGCGGATGTGCATAAAAAGCATACACACACACAGACATCTGTTTTATAGACATATATATGAGAAATCATTTTGAAAGAACCATTATCTTCATTTGTGTCGTTTTAATCACTAGACTGTCTTTGGAAGCTGCATATTTTGGCCTTGTATTTGGTCTTGCAAAGATCATGGAAACTGGGAGAAGAAAACAAATTCGGCTTGTGTGAAAACTATGGACATTACTCCTCGTACTGCTGTCAAGAACACAAAACACTAAGCAAATCCCAGGGAAGTTGAAACCCTTCAGCCATAGAAAGCAGTTCTTCTGGATTAAAGCAGTTCAGAGGGATAAAAGCAGACCAGATGGATTCATGTGGTTCCTCTGGATTAAAGCAGCCCAGATGGATTGTATTAGTTCCTCTAGATTAAAACTATCTGGATTAAAGCAGTCCAGATAGATTAAAACCATCCCTCTGAATCAAAGCATTTCAGATAGATTAAAGCAGTTCCTCTGGAATAAAATAGTCCATATGGTGAAAACCGTCCACCTGAATTAAAGCAGCCCAGATGGATTAAAGTGATTCTTCTAAATTAAAGCAGTCCAGATAGATTAAAAGATTAAAACCATCCCTTTGAATCAAAGCTGCCTGGATGGATTAAAGTGATTCTTCTGGATTAAAGTAGTTCCTCTGGATTAAAGCAGTTCAGGTGGATTAATGTGATTTCTCTGGATTAAAGTCATTCAGTTAGATTAAAGCTGTCCACATGGATTAAAGCAGATATGATTTACAAAAAAAAAAAAAAAAAAAAAAAAAAAAAAAATTATAATTTGACAGATTCAAAAATGACAGAGCAGCCAAGTCAAAAGATTAAACACATTGTCCTCTATCTGACATTCACTTTAATCCTTAAACAGTTGGGAAAGGCTGCTTGCAGGTTCAATCCCAAAATGGGAAATTTTTTTATCAAAGAGTAGATTATATTTTTATTTTCGTTTTAATTTTACCCAAAGATTATAAAAATTATATTTTAACTCTTTTAGATGCTAAAAATAAAGGAAATATTAAATAAAGACAAATGTTAGGTTCATAAACGTACATGCCGATGTGTGGCTGGAGGAGACGGCAACAAAAAAGATTTTTAAAAATAAACCAAATATAAAAAGGCAAATTAAGACACCACTTGAGCCCCGATTTACAAAAAGATTAAACATCTCAGTGTTTGATATCAAGCGAGTCGGGGTGGTAAGTATGTGATGGAGGTTAGACTTACTATTTGGGTGGAATATTTCACTGTTAAATTTCATTTTGGGAGGGCTGAGTGGGTAGTCAGGAGGAAACATCAGTCGTGCTGGGAAGACGCCTCCTTCAAAACATGTACCTTCAGGACCCCTGAAAGAAAAAGATGAATCCAGAAGAGAATATTATTGAATCAAAATGGTTTTCATGCATTATTTATGTTACTGTCTGTTGGACTAATATCCTCATCTTTGTTGTTATGATCACAATATTTTTCAAATTCTAACCATCTTCAACTGTCTTTCAATCTGAGTCACCATCAGGCAATTTCAAATTGTTTATTTAACCCTCCAGCATTCACGGTATATACACACGTAATTGTGTATTTAGGTAGCAATCCCTCTTTTATACAAGTTTCATTAAAGATGACTGACAAGGGACTGTGGTTAAGTTTTTATTTAATTTTTCTTGTGTTCTTATAATGTTCTTCTTTTCTGAACATAAATT
The DNA here is from genome assembly GCA_963932145.1 of Acanthosepion lycidas. Lineage (NCBI taxonomy): Eukaryota > Metazoa > Mollusca > Cephalopoda > Sepiida > Sepiidae > Acanthosepion > Acanthosepion lycidas. The sequence goes on along the minus strand of OZ010607.1, from coordinate 73,043,991 downwards.
ATATAGAAAATGTCTCAATGTTCAGTATGCCTGAGCACTGTTGCCTATATTTTTAGCCATTATCAAGGATGATTTTATTTTTAGCCATTATCAAGGATGAATTTTATTTTGACTTTTAACTGAATGCATGGATTGTTTTATGTATGTATCTAGAGTCATAGGAATGTCTTATTTTCCAAACATGGTCAACACATTGTGGCTGTGTTCATAATTGATATTATTGAGTATTGGCATCTTCTTTTTTTTTTTTATTAATAATGCTTCTATTATTTTTAGCCATTTTTAGATACGGATGAGGATATTATATTTGTATTATCAACGAGTATGTTGCAGATGGAGTTTGGAGGTCTCCAGGTGTATCTCCATGTGCCTTGCCAGCTGTTTTTAATGAAACGTGTGTGTGTGTGTGTGTATATATATATATATATATATATATATATATATATATATGCACAAACACATACATACATGTATACATACAGGGTGCAATGTGTAAGTTGTCACCATTTTATATTTTTAATTTCTTGCATGCACATTGTTTGTTTTTGTCAACTGCAAACTAAAGGTCAGTTGATCACAATCTGTGAGAAAAAGAGCACCATGACACAATTCCCTCCACCAGAAATTTGGAAACACCAACAGGAACATTTCAGAGTGTTTGGGTGTCAATCTGAGGATAGTGCAGAGCATTCAGAAAGAGTTAGATGAGTCTAATAGTGATTACGAAGGTATGGCAGCTTGCAAAACTCACTCTGATCATTCTGATAATAAAAGAACACCTAAATTTGTTGGTGAGGGCTTCATACTCAACTCAGAGGCCTACATCAAGTGCCTTGAGAAGGTAGTTCTGCCCTGGGTCAAGAGTGTGGCTGCTGGAAGACTATGTCAGGCAACAGGACTCTGCACCATGCCACACAAGCAGGAGAACCCAGTCATAGTTGTCAGACAATTTCTGCATCCATATCAAACCTTACGTCTGGCCACCTATCTCCCCAGACTAAAACGCCCTTGCTTATTGTGTGTAGGGCACAGTAGAGCAAGAGACCATCAAAACTCCTTGTAACACCAAAGATGAACGGAAGGCAAGGATTATGGTAGCATTTGCCAACTTAAACAAGGAGAACATCCAGAAGAGTTGCAGGAGATTCTGAAGTCGTCTGGAGGACGTGCTTAAAGCCAATGGCAATTTTATTAAATAAATGTACTCTTTTGTATTTCAAGATATTTTTGTGTAATTTTGGTAAATCTATCTGTCAAAATGAGATGTCAGAGTTTATTTTAATTTTTTCATAATTTAGACGACAATTTATCCATCATACCCTGTATATATATTAGTGATAGGACAATACCAATAATTTTATCAATTTTGATACAATTCCTGATATTGTTGTAAATTTCTGATTCCGAAATAAAAAAAAATTCTTTTTGAACTGAAACAGACTTTAAACTAGCTAACTTTATGGAAAGTTCAAGAACTGAGTAGAAGCTTGTACATTGCATTTTTTTTTTTTTCAAACAAAAGAAAAATAAATTTCCATCATACTTAACTTAGGTGTTCTTATGATCTATAGATTTTAGTTTTACTGATAGTTTAAAATCAATAAATATTTATATGTTTTTATCATTAATACCAAGAATGAAAAATTAAGTTTTAAACAAAAAAAATAAAAGTCCAAACAATTGTTTTTGGAATCGGAAATTAGGCTAAAAATTTACTGATTCCAATATCCCAAAAGGCTCTGATATTTCCAATTCTCAATCCTGATTAATCATCCCATCACTAAGACACACGCACACACAATATATATATATATATATATATATATAGTTACGAATTTGTAGCATATAGATGTACCACGGGTTAAAAAAAAAAGGAAAACGTGGGATCTTTTCTCGGTCTTCACTCAGAAATGGAAGCGACACAAGGGAATCAACGAAGAACAGATACAAGACGATGGATTTCAAAATATAACATTTATTTATAAATATATATAAAGGAATAAAGAAAGAAAAAAAAGAACATTCATTTAACAAAGGGGAAGGGTTCATTAAAGAACATAGGGTGTGAGCGAATACATACATATATAAAAACAGATCAAACCAAGAGAATCAACTTATCTTTCAATCGAGTTGATATTTTCACACAAAGTTCTGAATGCTAAAACAACATTTTGGCCGGCCGGCAATTTTCCTTTTCCTTCACAAGTGTTCGGGATTCCACAGCATTTCGTATAGGCGGTTCGTTGGGTTGATTCCGTTTCATCGCAGTCCTTTCACCCCTAGTCGACAGACTTTGCTGTCTTCATCTCAGTGGGCAGTCTGCCAATTCTACCCAGGGACGTTCAACTGCCACTGGTCAGAGGGAAACTGAAAAATCCCTTCTTAGATTCTGCTGTCCCCAAAGACAGTCACATGGGTTCCCCTTTGTCCTTGACCGGGTACGTAGGAGGATGGGGCGCAAATCACGCAGTGTTTGTGTGATGGCCAAAAGTTCAATCCACGCTTAGTGTGTTCTGATCACGTGAATTGCAGCAGGAGATCCTGACGGTGCCTGGAATTCACTTATGGTCAAATGCCTGATAGCTGCGAAATTTTGGAACCAGATCATTCTCGCGTCGGGTCACTTCAAAGTTCACAGGCCCTTGGCTCGTGAGTGGAAGAATTTATGGAGAGAAGAGGAGAATATGGTTGATCATGGAACATATTTGCTCGCAAGTCGATAGCATTGGATTAAATTTCTATATTTATTTATTTATTTTTCTTTTATATCTAACTAATTTTCGATGAGAATTTAAGGTTTTACTTTGGAGAGCTTTTTAGCCTAACGTCTATGTAGTTAATGAAATCGGGGCTACGTGAAAAGAAGAGATGGCAGAAATACAACATGGTCAAAGTTTCACTGTTTGCATGACTTCCTGAGTTATTTGCGATGATGTTCGTCATATATTATGGCAGAGTATACATGGGAGCGAGTTACAGTGGATTGAACATTGAAAGCTGATAATTTATGGGGCAGCATCAGTCATGCTGATGGAAGTTAGAAAGGGGTCTCTCAGATGATTAATAGAGAACAGTTTGGTTTTGGATGCATTAAAATTAACAAGCCATCCTTTGTCCCAATTAACAACAGACCAGAGGTCTTTTTTTGAGATCAGCCACCAATTTAATCTTATTCATCTGACTAGACTTGCTATTGAGACAGGAGTAAATGTTTGCGTCATCAGCATAGATACCAAGTTGAGAGCTGATGCCGTCGGGAAGGTCATTAAGGAAAATTCAAAACAAAGTGGGACTAAGGATAGAACCCTGGGGGGAGGCACCTGGATTAGTATAGAAGGATCTAGAAGTGTCGTGTTCAGGATAACTTTTATTTGGCAATAACACAGTACAGTGCTGATAGCAGACATGGAAAAGAAATTACAAAACCTCCTACAGAAAGTAGCGAAGGAGAGCAAGAAGAAAGGACTAAGCATAAACTACAAGAAGACAGAAAAGCATGGTCATCAGTAAAAGGATGAGAACAAAATGCGATTTACAGGTCGGGGACACTAAAATTAAGCAGGTGCGGAGATTTATATATCTGGGAAGTGTTCTTACAGAGGACAGTTAAGTGTGACACTGAGATCCAAAGATGTACTGGAATGGCCAAAGACGCATTACAAAAGCTAGTTAGAGTATTACAAGACAGGAGGATTTTGATGGTAACAAAGAAAAGAGTACTGAACTGTTATGTGATATCTATCCTCCTTAATGACAGTGGTCTCCTCAAAGATGAAGAAGAGACTTGAGGCAATAGAGGCATGGTTCTACAGAAGGATGCTAAGGATATCATAGACCGAGCATGTGAGCAATGATGAGGTTTTGGAGAGGAGGCAAACAAGGAGGAAGCTTATACTTATCAGGAAGAGGTAGCTGAAATACTCAGAGGGCAAATAAAGGGAAAGAGAGACAAAGGAAAGCAATGCATAACATACCCAGCGGGTTTAAGCAAGTGGATGACAGAACATTGTCTGAGAGAAGTAGCAAAGTGACAAAACTTACTGAGATAGGGTAGGGATAGGAGGAAGTAGAGAGCCATGATTGCCTACATCCCGAAAGGACACATAACAGAAGAAAAAGAAAGTATAAGATGATCCCCCAATTTTTAAGGGGGATTTTGGAGATTTAAAGGTTGTCTTCTATGCAAAAAAATTCAGGGGTCACATACCATGAAATTGGGTTATACACAAATATAAATGGTAGATTAAGTCTCACCAGCCACCCCTTTATAAACAGAAGGAGTGGTGGTGGGCTTATGGGTAACTGATTTATATTAATTGATGTTATATTTTTTTGCTTACACATAACGTTAGTCTGGGATTGTATATTTTTAGTCACTGTGCACATTTTTTTGTCCTTGATTTTTTGCTCTGATGAAAGATGATTGATAAACCAGTTTGGCTTCCTTTTAATTGTTATTATATTTCTGGTATTACCAATTTACAATAATATCTAATTTTTTGTTACCCCTCTTTTTATATTAAAAATTACTTTTTAATATGTCTGATTTTATTATTCTAATAAAATCTATGTTAAAAAGAGTCACTGTGAATGTTTGATTTCTCTTTCATTATAGACACAACAATTTCCTTATTGTTTTGGTATCTCACATTGTTTTAGTAATAATTTACTAAGAAAATGGCATCTTCATCCAAGTAAATTATCTTCACTTTTTTTTTTTTTTTTTTATTAAAACAGTGTTTCAATAAAACAAAAACGTCTGTATACATTTTTTACTAACATCACAAAAAAAAAAAAAATCTGAAACAATTATAGCTTTTTACTTAAGAATTTGTAGCACAAAATATCTACCTGAAAAAGGTGCATTGAAAATATTAGTAAAACTATTGTGGTTATTTCAAATTCAATGCTAAATGAAAAGCACACAAAATCCACAAACCCCCCAAAAAAGAATGCATAAACAACAATACAACAACTAAGCCCACTATATTACATCGATTATTTTTTATGGACACTATTTACATTATTCAGACTATTGTCCTCATCTTTGTCATCATATTTATTACGTTTTGGCCGTTGTACACTCCGGCCTTCTTCAGGTGGTTCGAATGTCGAACTGAACTCTTTATTTCACTCACTGGGGTAGACTGTTCTAGTTCCACGTGCCATGTTTAATGGATGTCAGTTGTCAGTTATCTCCTGTTAATTCCTCTCTCCAAGTTCTCCACTGCCTTAACCGGGTATTGAACTCACACTCTTTGGGCCCTGTCACTGGATCTAACCAATGCCTTTATCCACTGTGCCATGTGTTCTCAAGGACACAGGGCAGTGGAGAACTTGAATTTAATTAACCCATAGCTGGGTGAAAAGAAGTGGATTCATAACTTTCCAAGGGTATTTGTGCATAAGTGAATATAACAACTGGAATTGGAACTCTGCTCTCCGATTTTCAATTCTGAACCCTTATCTATTACACCACCTGCACATCCAAGCTTACAGAACCTGTTCTATTATCTACCAATTCCATAACGAATGAACATGAAAGAAATTGAATTAATTTCAATATAAAAATTATCCGAAACATTTCAATAACAGTTAAAATTCCAATCAATATAAATGAGCGAAATTAATTTTGCTTCAGAAACAAGAATTTAACTTTATTCAAACTTTATAAAATGGTAAATAATAAGAATTTCCTTTGAGTTGGTTCACAGATTTTAATAATTTAGTAAATGTTTATAAATTTATGAATAAAAAATATATTTTCATACTTACTTCTTTATAAATTGGTAAATGATAAATGTTGCATTAGTTTTAATTGGATTAGTTTTACGAATATTGTAAATAGAAAATGATTCTTGTAAATAAGCAATAATAATTGGCAATATTTATTCATTAGATTTACATTATTTATTAAAGTGTTTATTTGAAAAGTTTGTAAAACATCGGCCAATTGCTCTTCGATTCAAACTTTATAAAATGGTAAATAATGATTCCCTTATAAATCTTTCATATTTTAATAATTTAGTAAATGTCTATAAATAAAAAAAATTTTTCATATTTATTTCATCATAATTTGATAAATGATAAACATTACACTGCATTAGTTTTAATTGGATTAGTTTTTTTTAGAATGTTGTAATTATAAAATAGTTTTGGTTTGGTTTGTTTTACGGCATATCAACATCAATGGGTTATTTAATGCAGACAAGATTTTAATTGCTGGTAATATTTTTTATCTATTTTATGGCATATCACCCTCAATAGTTATTTAATGCCAACAAGATTTTTATTGCTGCTAATATGTTTTTTTCTTCAAAAATATATTAAAACCTATTTTTACACTTTCATTGTGTTTTCACCCCAGTTTGGGGGTTAACTATTTGCCCATAGTTTAATATTTAATATTTAACCATATTTAATGGTAGGCAAAAACAATTGTCAATTGATTGAAATTTTATAAAATGGTAAATAATAAAGGATTTCCTTAGAGTTGGTTCACAGATTTTAATAATTTAGTAAATGTTTATAAATTTATGAATAAAACATTGTTTTCATATTTATTTCTTTATGAATTAGTAAACGATAAATATTGCATTGCATTAGTTTTAATACAATTGTATTGGTTTTTAGAATGTTGTAAATATAAAATTATTCTTGTAAATAAACAATCTAATAAATAAATAGTGTTCCCTAATTTTTTGTAAATTCTCAAGAACAAAAAAATATATAAATTCACTTTCATCATATGTAAAGGCTTTATTAAAATTCTAATCATCGCTTTTTAAAACAATAAACATTGCCAAGGAGTGAAGGTAGTTAAAATAATAGCAGTGTCAAGGGAAAAACTGTCCTTTTGGCACTTCATTTTTTGGCAGGCATGAAGAATCAAGTTTGCCTAAAATTATTTTTACTGTTGTCATTGAGAGGGTAACCAACCAGCAGCTTCATGACATTAAGGACATTTTGAAGGCCAACATTAATAAGAAGCTCCTGATCAAGACATTCAATCACTTCTGAGGCCACATTGAAGCTGTCCCTGCTAAACCCATCAGTCAACAATTACTGACCCCATAGCATCAGGTACTGTCTCATCCACATCAGTAAATATTGCAACTGGATCTTTCAACTCTTTTGGGAAGAGGGTGGAGTTTGTGCATGCAGGATATGGTTGCAATCTTTCAACAGGATATTGTGCAAGCTGGTGATGGCTTTGTACTGGTTTTGGGTGTTTTGGAGTTCACAAGGACCATGAGTAATACAGTTGACAGGTATGATATTCGTCTAGGTAGGTGATACTTGGGACAACTTCAGCTATGTCAGCTCTTCCTCCTAGCAACACTATGCCTATCTACACATCCCAACACAGTGGCTGGCAAATGGATGGCACAAGAACCAAGTGGAGTTTAGAACTTCCCTACATTCCAACCATGATTATTAATATAAAGTAGCATGCGGATATACCTTATTTCCGGTTTTGTTGGCACTTGATCTCCAAAAATCCCTTATCTCCTCGTTTACTTTTGAGTTACCCTTCAGTCAAAGTGGATGCCACTTAGAAAACTAGACTTACAAAAGGACTGCTTGCTGACTATTAAACAAAAACTTGAGATAAAACCACCATCTTTTTCTCTGTAGGTGTCCATAATATTGTTAAGTTGCTAAGTGGCCCAGGTATGTATTTGCTACCCAGCCCAAGTATTGAACTGATAGCCTCCAGCTCATGTAAACTTGTGTTTTAATAAATTGACCTGTTCCACCTGCAATTGAAATGGGCTCTGCCCATTGAGTTCTATATAAACCTATGGTTTTTCAATTGGAGAAAGATCAATCTGCCTGGTGAAATTATACCAGATTAGATCAACATACACCACCCACACATCCAAGCTTACAGCACCTGGTATCCATAAGTGGTAACCCATCTAGATGCTGACCACGCTCGATGTTGCTTAACTTTGGTGATCGTATGTTTAGTCCAAAGAACATTTATGGAATAATGATGGGGATTCATTACAGAATTTCAAATATTATTATTGTTTTGACAGCATGAAATTCTCGTGGTCAGAATTGGCGGATGATCTCAAAAATGACATTCAGTCTATTGTTTACTGGGGCAAGGAATGGTTTGTTAATTTTAATGCTTCCAAAACAAAACTGTTCTCTATTAATCATCTGAAAGACCTCTTTCCATCACTATGGTTAATACTAAACTATTTAATCCTGTCTCGATAGTAAGTCTGGTCAATTCGATAAGGTCAAATTGGTGGCTTATGTCAAAAAAGAACTCCAGTCTGTTGTTAACTGGGGCAAGGAATGACTTGTTAATTTTAACGCCTCCAAAACAATACTGCTCTCTATTAATCATCTGAGAGACCCCATTCTGCTTTTCATCAGTATAGCTAATGCTAACCTTGTTAAGTTGTTAAATCAGTCAAATGCACATTTACTACCCAGCACATATATTGAGATGATAGCCTTCAGCTCATGTAAACTTGTGCTTTAATAAGTAGACCAGTTCCACCTGCAGTTAAAATGGATTCTGCTCATTGAGTTCTATATAAATCTATGGTTTTTCCATTGGGGAGGCAAGGGTAAATAAATCCATTTACCTGGTGAAATTATCAGATCAGATCAACTTTGATAACAGAAGTGTAGTTGCGATCTACGAACTTCTGGGTAATGGACTCAGAATGGAAATAATTAACAAATATCTTTACGATTTGCATTTTGTCAAGTAATGGAGAAGGAAAAAAAAGACGGAACAAAAGACATTTTAGACGGAAAAAAAAATTTTGTTTTTTAAATTAAATGATTATTATTTTCGAATAAGGTTATGAATTATTTAAAATAAATAAAAACTTTTGTGATAAATATTTTTGCCTCTAGTAGCCTGAAGGACTGTTACAGTGCTCAGCCAATCTGTTTTGGCTGAGAGTTAGAAAGAGAAAGAAAAAGAAGAAAAAGAAGAAAAATAAAGAAAAAGAGAGAAAATAAAGAAGAAAAAGCGAGAAAGAGAAAAAGAAAAAGTTTTATTTCAATTGACAGAACCAAGATTTCTTGCTGCTTCCACTGCTAAAGAGGCCTTTTTGAATTCATACAGTGTCTAATATGGGTTTGATCCCAATTCATTTTAAAAGGATAAAATCAATACAAAATTTATCAGCTCTAATATTAAGTAATCTATCAAGAAAGAAAAAAAACATTAGTATATAAAATTAACATTTATTTTACTCTAAGTAATGAATAAGTAGCCCCAAAATGTTCATGTCAAAAATGTGGCAGGACTTTCTTTTCAGCATGACAGCAGAAACAGAATGATCTAACATGTCAAAAGTGGTTTGCAAATTTTGTGCTGGAGATTTCTCACTAAACAATTCTTTGTGGTTGGGTTAACTACTTGAATTGGATAGCAATAAAATCAAGGTATTACTTGAGAATAATCAATAATATATAACTTAGCAGATAGCCAGCATATTCAAAATATCCAAATCAAGTGTTTGGTTATATTAGTCACTTTGATGTGTGGCTTCCACATAATGAAAAACATTGTTTTTGAAACAAATTGTGACAGCTGATGAAAAGTGGTTACTTTACAACAACATTGAACAAATGATATCACAGGGCAAGCAAAATGAACTGCCGCTAACCATAGTGTTACCCAATTGTTGATTTTTTAGGAGGGGGTGAAGTAAATACAAATTTCCAAAATTAAAATTCCTCAAAATTATCAGACATACAGAGAAGTAAAAACTTACATAATCAATGCTTCCCATTCAAAAAAGTTTTCTTCACTTACTGGACCTGCAATGATCCCCTCAGGAGGATTTAAGGTCAACTCTGAAAAAAAAAAAAAAAATTAAAGCATTAAATTAAAAAGAAAACTGAGTAGAAGATAGACTGTATATGCATACAAATCTCTGTAATGATCCCCTCAGGAGGGTTAAAGTTCAACTATGTAAAAAAAACAAAAAAAAAACAAAGATATTTTTTTTTTTGTCAAGTCAATGTCGTAAGAACAGATTCCAAAAGTGACAAGAATTTACATGTTTAAAAAAGAAAAAAAAAAAAGAGAGAAAGGAAAAGAAATAAATCTAGCTACCATTTCCAAAGACTCTAAATAATAATGTAAGAAGGAAGACCGTGCTGCACCAATATTCCATATGAAGAAAGGATTATCTTCCTGTAAAATCAACATTTGAAATCCTGCCTTTTTATCAAAGCTTGAATACCCAACTCTTTCAACCATGAGGCAGACTACAAAAGATGTTTATTTTTCCCAGAGAAATAACCATTGCAGTTATCAAGTTTTGTAGTTATTTTCGTTATTATTTCTTAGTTGTCTGCTAAGCTTAGTTTGTCCTGGGTATGATGATAAACTACATCTTACAGCAAGGCCTCTTATCAGGAGATTGCAGGTTTTGAGGAGCATGGAACCACCTCTTAAGTGATGTTGTTCTCAGGTCCATCCTGACCCAGGGTGATAGCACCTGTTCGGGTTTCAGCTATGGGTAAATAATGAAACCCCAAACAAGAATCAATAGTACATTTTTATAGTAACATGACCTACAATATATTTTTATAGCAAAATGACAAACAATACAAGACTAAAAATGTATAAAAATACGTTTTTATAGTAAAATTACCAGCAATACATTTTGACCTACAAACTATATATATATATATATAATACCTTTTATTCTGAAAGTATAAAATATTTAGATTTTGGAATGAAATAACCCATAGAGGTGTTGATATGCCAATAAACTAAATCAACCAACCTAAACTTAGCATAATCTGGCACAAGACTGGCACTCTTTTACAAGAAGGGACTGCTTATTATACAAGATCAAATGGTGATTAAAATCTAACCCTAAAACCAGTGGTTCTCAACTGATTTGTGGCCTTGCCCCACTTTGGTATTTCTAAAATTTTGGTGCCCCCTTGGTGCCAGTTACACATGTATGCATACTGTATATGCATTGTATGTATCAATACACATTAACATTAAGACTCTCATTCAGACTCAGTAGAAAACAATTCACTGTTAATAACTCGTTCTTGAATTGCCCTTTTATTCTGTTGGTATAGTAAACTGAAGGCTGCCCATCCTACGCATAACCCACCAAAATATTACCATGCCCCACCAGTGGGGAATGCCCCTGACGTTGGGAATCATTGCCCTAAATAAACACTATGAATTGAGTTTCTAGTTAATCAGACAAAAAAAAATGCAACCTAATCTTTATTTCTTTCCAGGTTTTCATATTTTACAGAATGGTTGTTAGCAAAAAGGGTAACCGAAATTGTGAGTGACATATTGGGGATGTCAAAATCATGCAGGTGTAAAAATTTATCTATCCAGGTAATGTAGTTACAGATGATGGAAAATGTGACACAAATCTGAAGACATGTAGGAACAGTGAAAGATGTCTTTCAGAAACTAAGACAGGAAAATACCAAAAAAAAAAAAAATTGTGCTGAACTATGATGTAATATTTAATCTCCTATATAGCAGTGAATATAGGACAATCTCTTCACAAATGAAGAGGAGACTTAAACTAACAAAGATGTGGTTCTACTGATAAATGCTAAGAATTTCATGGACAGAACATGTGAGCAACAAGGAAATTTTCTGTAAATTAGGAAGAAAGAAACAAACTTACACTAAAAATCAGAAAGAAAAGGTTGAAATTTCTGGGACAAAACGAGGAAAGAGAGTCTGGAGAATCTAACACTCACAAGGCATATGGAAGTAACAAAGAGTTTGTGCGAATTGATGTCTGAAGGGAGACAAAGAGTGATAATAAAGTGTGAAAAATTACTGATAACAACAAGAGATGAGAAGTTGTACCTACACAGGACTTGGTACATAAAAGATGACTTGAAGATTTTAATGGAGACAATGAAAACCTGAACCAATCTACAAGATTGGGAGGGGTAACCTGACATGAAAATGTCAAATCGAAATTCTCTTTTCACTCCTTGACATTTAATAAACAGCTTCTACAGCACAAGACCATCTGGAAGTGAACTGGATACAAGAAGATCGTGTTACACCAACCTGCAAAGTCAGATGGGCTGATTGCAGAGAAAACTGACATTCATTTCTTTTCCTTCAAGATTTACTTAGATTCATACAGTACAAGTTTAAATGGAAGAGAAATATATACAGGAAGATCATGTTATGTTAGTTGTTCAAGTGGGGAGGGCCTCTTGGAAAATTCAACATTCAAAAATGTCTCCTTTTTCTTTCCTCAGGATTAAGTAAAATGATGGATGGAAAAATTTTTTTTTTTAAATTAAATGCTTATTATTTTCAAATAAGGTTATGAATTATTTAAAATAAATAAAAACTTTTGTAATGTTCTGCCTCATTTGGCCTGAAGGTCTGTTACAGTGCTCAGCCAATCTGTCTTAGCCATGAGTTGGAAAAAAAGAAAGAGAAAGGAAAAAGAAAGAGAAAGAAGAAAAATAAAAATAAAAAGAGCAAATAAAGTAGAAAAAAAAGGAAAAGAAAGAGAAAGAAGAAAGGAGGAAAAGAAAGAATGAAAGAAGAAAGGAGGAAAAGAAAGAATGAAAGAAGAGAGGAGAAGAAAGAAAGAGAAGAGAGGAGAAGAGAAGAAAGAAAGAGAAGAGAGGAGAAGAGAAGAAAGAAAGAGAAGAGAGGAGAAGAGAAGAAAGAAAGAGAAGAGAGGAGAAGAGAAGAAAGAAAGAGAAGAGAGGAGAAGAAAGAGAAGAAAGGAGAAGAAAGAAAGAGAGGAGGAGAAGAAAAAGAGAGGAGGAGAAGAAAGAAAGAGAGGAGGAGAAGAAAGAAAGAGAGGAGGAGAAGAAAGAAAGAGAGGAGGAGAAGAAAGAAAGAGAGGAGGAGAAGAAAGAAAGAGGAGGAGAAGAAAGAAAGAAGAGAGTAGAAAAAAGAAAGAAAGAAGAGAGTAGAAAAAAGAAAGAAAGAAGAGAGGAGAAAAAAGAAAGAAAGAAGAGAGGAGAAAAAAGAAAGAAAGAAGAGAGGAGAAAAAAGAAAGAAAGAAGAGAGGAGAAAAAAGAAAGAAAGAAGAGAGGAGAAAAAAGAAAGAAAGAAGAGAGGAGAAAAAAGAAAGAAAGAAGAGAGGAGAAAAAAGAAAGAAAGAAGAGAGGAGAAAAAGAAAGAGAGAAAGAAGAAAAATTGAAAAAATAAAATAAAAAAAGAGAAGAAAAAGGAAAAAGAAAGAAAAGGTCAGGCAGTTACAAAGTTTACAACTTGTTTTCTTCCGTGTGTTGTTAAGTCAACTTTTCCAACAAACAGGAGGGTGCCATTTACACTACCACCCTGCCTTGTCCCTCCCAGTAGATAAAAAAGGATCTCTTGTTCTCCTTGTCTACCCAGACCACTTGTTTGTGAGACTTCATTTTGCCCTGGCCCCAGGAGTCTTGGTTCTGGATAGGGGGCAGCACCTGCACAGACTCACAAGCAGACTGATTGACAAGACACAATAAAAATGGCAGGACATTATACACAGGACAAAGATGAGTTTTCCTTTTTTATGTTGAAACAATCTTAAATAGAATTATTTTCTTCCAGTCTTTGATGAAGAAAATATTTTATATTGTTTATTCTATTAGGAACGTGCATATGCAGATTTTTTCAGAAATAAGTTTTTTTTAATTGTGTGTGTGTGTGTATATATTTTTCCTACCAACAGGTATACAAACACCAGCAAAGACATGAAATTTGGAAAATGCATTAGTTCATCCCAGCTATACAAAAACCATCATAAATGTGAGAATTGGAAAATGCAACAGTTCATCGCAGCTATATGAACAACAGCAAAGATGTGGAATTTGGAAAATGCAATGGTTCATCGCAGCTATATGAACAACAGCAAAGATGTAGAATTTGGAAAATGCAATGGTTCATTGCAGCTATACAAACAACAGCAAATATGTGGAATTTGGAAAATGCAATGGTACATCATAGCTATACAAACACAAAGATATGAAATTTGGAAAATGCAATGGTTCATTGCTGCTGCACAAACACCCATCCTGAGTATGATAAAAATACATCCGGCAGCAAGGCTTCTGATCAGGAGGTTTTGAGAAATTCGGAACCAACTCTTAATTGCTGTTATTCTGAGCTCCACCCTGGCCCAGTGTGGTAGCACCAATTAGGGTTCCAACTATGGGCAAATAGTTAACCCTCAGACTGGGGTTAAAACACTATGAAACTATAAAATACATTTTCATTGTAAAAGAAATTACCAGCAATACTTAAAATTACTAATGCTCCTAAGAACATTAAATTTCAGCATTAAATGATCCATAAGGAGTTGACATCCCGCTAAACAAATAAACAAAAATGCAAACACTAGCAATGATGTAAGATGCATGCTCAAGAGTAAGAAATCCTAAAAATTTATTCTTGGCTATTAAAAAGGAAAAAAAAAAAAAAAATTTTCTTAAAAGTATTATTTAGCATGAAGTCCTAAGAAATTAAATTAAAGAAATTATTAAACCGCAAAGTAGGGGTTTTTTGTCAAAGTATTTTTCCAAACAAATCAGCTTTATTCAAATTTCATGAATTGGTCTGCGAAATTGAATGAAACAGAGTTTGTAAATCTTGACAAAAATGTTAGTGATAACTTCACTCAATACTATTAGGTCGGTGCAAAAATAATATCGTTTTTTGATGTTAAAAAAATACGTCAAAAAACGATATTATTTTTGCACCAACCTAATAAATACCAAGAGGATTTCAACATGTGTCAGCCTGTTGCTAAAAAATTCCAGTCAACTAAAACCCTCGAGTCGAAGCTTGATGCAATTTACACTTGGATGCTATACCTATGGATCCATCCCTGATATTTCTATAATCATACATGAACACAGAATATACTGCTGGTGAGTAAAAAAACTTACTAGTGCTCTGGCCACCTACCTATGGTGCCAGATGAGCTGCTCATCCAATCATCTAGTTATTTTGTCACAGAATGCCACCTTAATGACCTTCTGACCTTGATGCAAGACTGATGTTTGGCATGATAGACTTATGAATGTCTGAGCTAGCTAAAATAAAATACTAGGGAAATCTAAGAAGTATCTCAGAAGTTTAATCAAGTCTCTTTTAACTGAGCAGTCAGTTAAATGAAATAAACAGTCAATGACGAAATTATTTGTACACCCATCAATTTTTAATATTTTTATCCATTTCTCAAAATCTAATCCCCGTATGATACCAGTTTTTTTTTTAATGTTATTAAGAACAAAAAAGGGAAAATAAAACACAATTTTTGGAACGCTAGATTAAATACAACAAATTTGACAGGTGAATTATGAAAAATAGGAAAAGACAAAATTATTTGTCAAGTATGAAAATATAGTTTTAAATTGATTGATTCATGTAAATAATTTACATAATTATTTTATTGGTGATGCCTTCTAGACTATTTGTTCAGTAGAATATTTGTGATAATTCCAGCAAAGAAAATCACGTGATGCATAGTGTCGTCATTGTTATTCTTATGTTAACAACATGATAGGGAAGACAAAGGAGTTTAGCATTGACTTGAGACAGAGAATTATTAACTTCCATAAGTTGGGAAATAGTTACAGCATTATTTCAAACCGGTTAGCTATCCCTAGAACTAAAGTACGGTCCGTTATAAAGAAGTTTAAACAGTTTGGCACATCAGAGAATTTACCTGGGTGTGGAAAAAAAAAAAACTGTCGCCGAGAGTTACACGGAAACTGTGTTGCAAGGTTAATATAAACCCAAAATTCATTTTGAAAGACATCGGCAAAAGTTTGCATACGATGGGTATTAGCACAAGTACTCGCACATTACAAGGTTGTTTAAATAGAAATGAATACGATGAAGCCCTCTTCACAAACCATGTCACATTGTTGCTTGGTTTAATTTTGCTAAAACATTCTTGGGCAAAGACAATTGCATTTGGGAACAAGTACTATGGAGTGATGAAACAAAAAATGAGCTTCTTGGACATAATGATGTATAGAAGATTTGTTGCAAGAAAGATGTTGCTTTCCTTCCAAAGAACACAGTGGCAACATTAAAACATGGAGGCAGCTCAGTGATGTTTTGGAGCTGTTTTACCTCAAGGGGGACTGGACAATTAATTGCAATAAGAGGAATAATAAAATCTGCAGATTATATCAAAATTTTGGATGAAAATCTATAACAATCAGCACAAAATCTTCATCTAGGTCAACAAATTACTTTCCAGCAAGTTAATGAATCCAAACATGTGTCTAAATCAGTGACTGCATGGCTTCAGACAAAGAAGATTACAGTTCTACTATGGCCTTCAATGATTCCTGACTTGAATCCTATTGAAAATCTATGGCAAGAACTGAAAGTTTGAATAAATCGTCAGTCACCAAAATACCTCCAGGAATTAGAATGTGTAACCATTGAAGAATGGTAGAAAATCCCAGAAATGACTTGTTTAAATATCATCAAAAACTTTTTGAAAATGATTGCAGCAAGTTAGAAAGATGAGAGGCCAGGCTATTCACTATTAATATTGTGAAAATTGTTAATTTTTTTCTATTTTTCATACTGTACAAATAATTTTATCTTTTCCTATTTTGCATAATTTGCCTGTCAAATTTGTATTTAACCTATTGTTCTGAAAATTGGGATTGATATTCCTTTTTTGTGCTTATTAACATAAAAAAAACTGGCATCATATGGGCATTAGATTCTGAGAAATGGATAAAAATATTAAAAATTGATGGGTGTACAAATAATTTCCTTACTGACTGTATCATTTACAGAGCCTGAAAATTTTCTAAAGTCAGACATTGAAACTTTAAACCGAACGTGCCTGCTGCTGAGACTGCAGTTTCTACTTTTTATGCTTGACTGCATTCACCAAGGTTTCTCTTTTCTTACTGCTGCTGCCATTGAAGTCTTGTAATCTCTCTTTCTTTATTCCTTGAAGGTTACCTGAATTAAGAAGCACCTGATCGAGGGCATAATGGCCAAAATATTGTGATACCAACAACAAAGACGGAGATAATAGTTGGAATGCAAATATAAATAATGATAACTCCTTCATCCCAAAAATTCAATAAAGATGAGGACATTAGTCTGAATGTAAATAAGGAAATTCAGGCAGAAATTAGCTGAATTTTGATCTGAAATGTCCATTCTTTAATACCTTATATACTAATGTCTAAGACTGCTTTATAGTCTGACCCCTGAAATTTTTTTGTAAAAATCTGATTTTTTTCATATACCTCATATATAATGTGACCCCAGTGCCTGAGCAATACTAGTAGGCCTACCAGTCAAATATTTCAGTACTGGGTATCATCCTGAAGATATAGCAAATAGTCTTTATTCTCTTGGATACAAACCTATCTCAAAAAGGTGAGAAAAACGACTTACGGAAAAACATCCTTATAGGAAGATTTAGATACTGTACTTTTGTTTTCATTCATACCTGACGATAGTATCCCCTTTTCCTGATGCTTGCCTTCTACTCTGCTTGCTTCTGTCGCTACATAAACAACAATACCTCATCCACTATGTAAGGCAGATAAAAATCAACGAATGCCTTACATAAATGAAGAATTAATAGATATTTTCCTATCCCAAATTTGCATTCATCTTTGTTTCGTAAATGTTTACATCACTGAGGTATTGTATTTCCAATGGCAACCGCTTTGTCAGGATTACCGATACATAATACACAAGGAGATTGACTAACCTTAATGGTACAGGCAAAGGTACTGTGAAAATGTAGGCCTACCAGGTAGGTTATGATCACCAAAAGAGCATGTGTTTTAACCCCCCCTCCCCACAAAGCGATCACGGAAAATGTATAATCTTTTCAAAAAAAATTACCTGTGTATAGTTCCCCACCACACACTATTTTTTTGCATGAAAAACTGATCATAAAATGCATGAATTTTAACTCCCTCCCCTCCAGAAACCAATCTCTGAAAAAGTATAATATTTAAAAAAAAAAATTACTTGTGTATAGTTCACCCTGCCTCTCTATTTTTTTGCATGAAAAACTGATCCTAAAAACTCACACTATACATAAGTATATACACTATTTAATGTTGATGATTATCATCCACCACAGAATGAAGTGCATTAACAAGGGAGGAGGTTATCCTGAAAAAGATTTTGTATTTCCAAATGATTACTTCCCTCACTCACTGGAGAGAGAGAGAGAGAGAGAGAGAGAAAAAAAAAAAAAAAAAAAAATCCTGAAAAATGTTGATGCCGCCAAAATTCTCCCTTTAAATATTTAATATATTCATTAGAAATGTCTCTGTTCATTGGCTGCTGGGAAATAATTGTGTAAATTCAAGTCTGCTTTATTCTTCCTGATAATTAAATAATTGTTATAAACTGCTTCCACAAATTAGAACAAGATTTATCAATTATTAAAAAGAGCAGGCTCAACTGGAGAAAGGGTAGCGCATGTGCATCTTTGAGAGAGGAAAAAAAAAATATCAATTATCGTTTTAATTATTTCGTCCATACGCCTAATGCCTGTTGGTGAATAATTGCTCCCCAGCGGGATTATCAAGAGTTGAAATCTATAATTTTTAAAAATTTTATTTTATAGACACATCCTATCTGCACCTCCTGTCTAACCAAGTTTTTAATTCAGAATTTTCCTTCTCCTAGCCTGGTTGCCAACTACAACTAAAGAGCCCAGTCTACACTTCTATTTAACCTTGTAGGAGATGACTTATTTTCCACTCCACTGCTTCTTGCTTGCAAGCTTCTCGCAACCAACGTTACTTCCATTAAATGTTCAGACAGGTTCCATACTTTGGTTCCACCAATTCAGACCTTTAGAGCTAACAACCACCATGCTATGTCCATGGAGTTGAACGGCTACCATTCCCTCTGTATTCTAATTTTAATGAGGAAGTTCCAACCATGCAGCATTTTTTCTAATAATTGTTTCTTTGTGGGACACACACTCCCACATGAATGTTTCCTCAATTACTACTACCGTAACCTTTTCATCTCAAAGGTCAATCACTACATATTTTCACATGTGAAAATGGGCATGTGGCTGAATGGTTAGAATGTTTGCATTCTGACAATGAGATCCGGGTTCAAATCTCACCACAGTCGATATGTCAGAAAGGAGATTTCCTGATGTTATCAGACTAGAGGGGTCGATATTAGCGTGTAGCACCTTTGGAAAGTGCCTGAAAATCATACCATGGGTTGACCCAAGCCCTGTGAGTGAAATTGGGTAGACGGAAACTTTGCGAGTCGTCGATAGCTGTGCTAGTACGAAGTCACAAGTCATCGTGGCTGAGGGCTTGAGCGTGCTGGCTTTGTTCAAATTGTTGATCATGCTAGATAACATTCTCTTTCCCAGAAACCATAACTAAGGTCTGCTCAGTATAGTTGCAGTATAAACCACATGTTGGCTTTGTGGGTGTTGAATAAACACAAATGCCTGAGCAAATGTCTGCAATAGGGATTGGCTAGTCGCCCTAGTAGATGGGTATCCTCAAATACGAGTGGCCAGCTATACATATACATATCTTCACAATCTTCACTTCCTACACATTGCATTCATATTACACACTCCATTTAGTAACCCTCTTCCGTCTATGTCTATGTCTATCTCGTATTGAATGTGAAGAAAAAGCTGGTGGTGTGAGAGATGAATTCATATCTTTTCCAAGGGTATTTGTATAAAAATGAGTTTTTTGACAAGGTTGGCATAAGGTTAGAAAAAACTAAGGAAAATACATTGATAACTGAATACTTTAGCCATGTCATCAGGGCCCAGAACCTCTGCACTCACATACTGGAGTGATGCATTGCTGACAGGAGACTGGGGGAAGACCAAGGCAACACTGGACTGATAACATCAGAAATTGGACAAGGAGAACACTCTCAGGCTGCATGACCATCGTACGAGAGAGAAGACAGTGAAGAACATTAGTGCAATTGTACATGACCCCAACTCTCAGCAGCAAGGATGGGATGAAGCAAGAAAGAATGAATATGAATAAAAGGTTTTGTCCCCCCAAAAGCTGGAAATTTTTGCATAAGCATTGTATGATATACAATTTGGCTGAAAGATTTAAAAGGTTATAGAAAACCAGGAAAAATACTTTGACAACTGAATAAGCATGCTACGAATTTAAATGAATAAAAGTGTTTAAAAAAAAATACTAGAAATTTGTGAATCAACTTTACATGAAGAAACTACACAATTGTAGGGATACAGAAGGCGATTATCTCCCTTTGGTGGAGATAAGTCATGTGGATCACGTGATGTCAGTTCAGTGACATCACTTCATACAATGGCAGGAGTGGCAGTCAATTTCAGTTTGTTTACAGCAGTCTAACTGAGCAGATGCTTTTTTTTAGCCTGGGCTTAGGGGCTCCAGGTGGGTCTATATCTGTTTCCCCAGCAGCTTATTAGTCTATGGTCCTGTTTCCCTTTGGCAATATATTTTTCCTATGTATAAAAAGAAACTCCAGTTTGCAGTCCTCAATTTCGTGAAACCGAAGACTAGTTGTTTCCCATTTGTGGAATATGTCCTCGCATGGGACGGAGATTAATCAGGCCCTTTTGAATCTGGAGTCCTAAACATGGCTTATCCAGATACAGAAACATCTCCATATAAGACCCTTTCTTTTTGTTTCTCCTTACACTCTACTTTGCCATGTAGATATATGATATTGTTTTCCACATGGGATCCACATGTACATATATATATAGTTTTGTGCATGTCTTAGTAGTATAAAAGTATTTTTGAGAACAAAGTATGTTTGTCATTCCTTTTCCTTTTAGCCATTCCATGCCGTCTGTGAAGTACTGTGTTATTATATCACAGATATAATAATGCTCATAATGGGGGAAATACAAATGTACGAATAAATCTTTCTACCGTAACTCTCTCTTCTGTTATGCAATTTAGCTGAAAGGTAGTGTAACATTATAAAAAGACAGCAAAAATACTTTGTGACTGAATGCTGATGCTATGAATTTATATAAATGTAATACTTTGCCAAAAACATGCTGGATACTTTTGCATCAATCTAACTTATAAAATAAACTTATTTAATAGGAGTAGACAGGTTTGCCTATTGACTGGTTCACGCTTCTTCCCAGTTTTTTGAACAGGAGTAGAGGTTCATCCCTTGTTTTCTGTTTAGGATTGGGTTTTTAGTCCCTTCTAAATTCTACTTCAACTCTATACTGCTAATGTCTCCACCTGAACTCTGAAATTTTATTCGCTAATTAAATCTTGACCTCTTCAAGTCTAGAATTAGCTATCTTTCCTATTATCTTTCCTACGCTAATATAACTCCACACAGTAACCCTCTACCTTGGATGGCTCTTGGGCTTTGTATTAGGTGAACATTAGTAAAAAAAAAAAATTCCAATAAAATTCCTGCTATAGATTTATACAAAAGAAACTGGAGATTTTCAATGAAATATATATGGAAAAGGTATTTCACTTATAAAAGAAAAGACCCCCCCCCCACAAATGTAAAAATAGTCCATTAACAAAAAAGAATAAAAATTAATCTCTTTTCCTTGTTCTGTAAATTTAGGCACACGTTGTATTTGGTGAGGCATCCCTTCACCAACCTAATTCTTTGTATCCAAACAGCATGAATTAGCAGGCAGCTATTCTCTACTGACCAATAATTTTTGGTGTAAGAAAGATGATTTACGAGAGTATATTCGGCCATGTGAACAATATAGGTACTGAGTCAGAGGGGTAGCGAGACGTGTGGTTGGTATCCCTCAACATGGCACAGGGTGTCTGCATGCATGCGTCTTGTTGGCGGATTGGTATCTGTATCAAGACACAGAGCAATTATGAAGCAGGAACAAAAAAGAAAAAAAAAAAAAATCAATGAAAAGTATTGAGCCTTTGGAGAGACGGCTAACATGGCACAGGCAAATCCAGTTACATTTGGAGAGGAAAGAGAGAGGAAAAAAGAAAAGAAATAGATATTGAATATTAAGTAAAAAGGCTGCTGTTGCTGCTGATGATGATGGTGGTGGCGGTGACGATAAAAATGGAAAAGGCTGATAGAAATGATCTATAAATAAAAACAGAATCAGTTAAGGAAAAGAGAAAAAAGTTGTTAGAAAAAGAAAATATTGGTCAGCTAGGGAGAGAGACAAATGACTACGAGAAGATATTTGGAGAGACAAATTACTAAGAGATGATATTTGGAGAGACAAATGACTACGAGATGATATTCGGAGAGACAAATGACTACGAGATGATATTCGGAGAGACAAATGACTAAGAAGATATTTGCAGAGACAAATAACTAAGAGATAGTATTCGGGGAGATGACTAAGAAGATATTTGGAGAGACACATGACTAAAAGAAGATATTTGGAGAGAGAGAGAGAAGACCAAATAAGTGAAAAATGAGACAGATAAATAGGTATGAGGAATTGTTTTTTATGGTTTATCAAACATTTGCAGGTTATTTAAAGCCAGAAAATATCCTTATATTGTAAGAATTTTGGGAGACAATAATGATTTACTAATACAAGTACTATTAATTAACCCATGACTGGGGGTAAGAAGTGTTATTATAGATTCATAGCATTCCCAAGATTATTTGCACATAAGTAAATATAACTAACCAGACTGGAATTGGAATTCAACTCACAGATTTCCAATTCAAAGCCATTATCCATTATATCAACTGCATATCCAAGCTGACATCACATAATATTACTAAGTCGTCACCTATCTATGTAATGATCAGGTTTGATGTTGCTTAACTTCAATGATCATACATGAACTTATTGATTCAACATGATATGGTGGTAAGCTTAGTCATTGATCAGGGATGAATGCAAGCATTACTGATAGAATAGGGCTATTATATGTATAATTGAAATGCATTGCTAATGATTTTACTATAAAAATGCATTGAAAATCAGGAAGAAAGGGATTGTCAGTGGTCAGGAATGAATGCAAGTATTACTGATAGAATAGGGCTATTATATGTATAATGGAAATGCATTGCTAATGATTTTACTATAACAATACATTGAAAATGAGGAAGAAAGGGATTGTCAGTGGTCAGGAATGAATGCAAGCATTACTGATAGAATAGAGATATTATATGCATAATGTAAATGCATTGCTAATGATTTTACTATAAAAATGCATTGAAAATGAGGAAGAAAGGGATTGTCAGTGGTCTGGAATTAATGCAATCTGGTCGCTTATCTACATACTGACTGTTGCTTATCTTCAGTGAGCATATGAGAACTGGTGTTTCAATAAGGTATGAGGAAAGGGATGTAAAGATGTGCAGGTTAATGAGGGAGACATGCAGAAATGTAGAGAGATACGGAGTCAAAGAGTACAAGGGGAAAAAACAGTGAGAAATGCTGGAATGCATGCAGAAGTCCAGAGAGATTGTGAGATGCATATTGAGAGATGGAAAGCCATGCAGGAACTGAGAGACAGAGTGACATGAAGAAGTGCTGAGAGACAGATTGATGTGAAGTGGTGTAGAGAGATGTCTAAGAGTATGTAAAGTTTCAGAAAGATGCAGGAGGAATTTGAACATGGAGTGACAAAGAAGATGTGGGAGCCAAACAAATAAAAGGATGAGAGAGAGCAACAGACACAAGAAGAGAGACCAAAAATTTGAAGGAGAGAGAGAGAGAGAGAGAGAAAATGTGCATGAGGAGAGACAAGCAGAGAGCAATACCTAAAAAGAAAGCATTGGGAACCAAACAAATACAAAGACAGGGGAGAGAGAGCAACAGACACAAGAAGAGAGACCAAAAATTTGAGGCGGAGAGAGAGAGAGAGAGAGAGAGAGAGAGAGAGAAAGTGTGCATGAGGAGAGACAAGCAGAGAGCAATACCTAAAAAGAAAGCATTGGGAACCAAACAAATACAAGGACAGGGGAGAGAGAGAGAGCAACAGACGCAAGAAGAGAGACCAAAAATTTGAAGGAGAAAGGGAGAGAGAAAGAAGGGAGATTTTAGCGCGGGAGGGGAGGAGAAAGAAGAAATATTAAAAATTGGACAGGGGGGAAAAAAAAGCGATTGGGAAAAGGAGAAATCAGCAGAAAAGCCAACCATAAAAACTTGACAGGAAATTTTGTTGATCAATGTGAAGAGAATAAGAAAAAAAGAAAAAAAAGAAAAAAGGAAAAGGAAGATGAGGGGGGGGAAAGGCGGAACTGTTTTGAATAGAATGTGACAGTTAAAAATAGAAGCTGCTACAAATACTGAACTGAAATAAAGGAAAGCTTATTGTTAATGGAAGGAAGACATGAAAATCAAGCACAGATCAGACTGGGAGAAATTAGTGCCTGCTTTGACAGAAACTAAACCAATGATAAAATGGAATTTATATATTAGCTATCAATGTTTTATGGTTTAAAGAAAAATGGATAAAAAATAAAACAGAAACAAATTAGATTCAGGGAGAAAAAAAAAGTCATAAGGTTTATAGAAGGGAACTGGTAAGAATATTAACAAATTTCATTTTATATATATATATATATATATATATATATATATATATTTATTATGCGCGCACACACACACACACATAGGGAGTCCCAAAATCTGTGCCTATAAGAAATTATAAACCCACTATGATTTTTATTATCAGTTCAAAATACATTATTTTATTATTATTAATATTGCTGTCACATATAATCTGGTGCTTCTGCTATATATTTAGAGATTCTTGATAAAATCCAAAGAAGAATCTGCAATGTTTCTCTCCAGAATCTATCTTACATATTTGTAAGTCTATCATTCATCCATGCTTTGAATATTGCTGCTGTTTATGGTCTGGTGCTTCTGCTATATATTTAGAGATTCTTGATAAAATCCAAAGAAGAATCTGCAAGGTTATTAGTCCTGACCTGGCATCTTGGCTTCAATCACATTCTCACTACTGTAATGTAGCTTCCCTGTGCCTATTCTACAAATATTTCATAATTGTTCTGATGACATTTTCTCTTTGGTACTTCGACTTTATTTTGTAAAGTGCAGTACTAGATTGCCAGGTAGGTCTCATCATTTTACAGTTGAAATTGCTAGAGAGATGTAAATGCTAAGAGTTTCTTCTCTTGTACTTCTTGCTTCTGAATCTCTCTTGGGCCTCTTGCTTCCCACCCAACTTTACAATTCTTCTTTGACAATATTTTTCTTTTACTCATATTTTTTCATGGTCAGTAAACCCTTGTGTCTTAGTGGCTTTATTGCCTTGCTTGGGGTGAAATGATTCAAATAAAATAAAAACAAAAAACATCTTCAAAATGGCAGAAATTTGGAAATATAAAAAATAATTAATAAATCCAAGTTATATGAAAATTATAATGCCAAATACACGAGTACATATCCTACATTACATAAGTCTAAAATATCTGGCACTGTGTGTGTATATATATATATGTATATATATATATATATATATATATATATTATAGTTAATATTAGTGGTAAATATACTCATACATATGCAAAATATATAAATATATATATATATACATAGGTGCATACACATACATATATATTTTTTGAATAAAAAATTCCAAGAGGATAGAATCCAGGTAGAACTCAATGTCCAGGACAGAGTAAGGATATAATAAAAAGGCTTAAACACTAATATTCCATGGTCATAATTTATTCCATTGGAATCGTAAATATGATCCAATTCATCAGACCTACAAATTCAAAAAGAAAACAGAAAAAGCAACTCCGGAAATAAAAATAGAATTTAGAGAGGGTGTAATTATGAGAGTGTGGGATGAATGTTAAAGCTAAGGAGAGGGGTAACAGACGAGAGAAGGTGGGAGATTAAACCTTAACAGAGAGAAGTTTTAGAGAGGTGAGTGGAAGAGGTTTAAGTGAGAGAAATATATATATGTTTTAAGGGATGCAATATTTATAGTAAAGTGCTCACTATCAAGGATAGAATGTAGGACTTCAATGTCCAATTTTATATATGTGTCCGCGTGTTTTAATTCTTTCACCCCAAGCAAGGCGACAATGCCACTAGAACACAAGTGGTGGGGGTGTTACATGGAGTGAAAGTGAATGTGAAGATTGAAAATGGGGAGGATTGAGGAAAGTGCAAAAAAGGAACAGAGTTCAAGAAGACAGAAGATGGTAATTGACATTACATTTAAATTTATTGAGGATTGTTGTTATCAGGTAGCAAGAAATTGGAAAGGAGTTACATGGGTGGGAAGTGAGAGAAAAAAAACTGTTAGAGTAGAAATAATAATTGCATCTAGCTAGTTGCACAGTAAAACAGAGAGACCTAATTGCCAATCTAGTAGTACACTTAAATTCATGTAGTCAGGGCATCAAGAAAAAAAGCTTGTCAGAGAAAGTGACTGGAGACAGGATCAATTGTATTGTAGATTCTTCTTTGGAATTCATCAGTTGGTTTGGTTTATTTTGTTGAACGGCATATCAACCTCAATGGGTTATTTAATGCCGACATTTTTAGGATAGATTCGTATGAATAGAATATGTATTCTTCGCTTTAGATTGGTTTGGTTTATTTTGTTTTATGGCATATCAACCTCAATGGGTTATTTAATGCAGACAACATTTTTAGGATAGATTCGTATGAATAGAATATGTATTCTTTGGCTTAGATTGGTTTAATTTATTTTGTTTAACGGCATATCAATCTCAATGGGTTATTTAATGCTGACAACATTTTTAGGATAGATTCGTATGAATAGAATATGTATTATTTGGCTTCGATTGGTTTGGTTTATTTTGTTTAATGGCATATCAACCTCAACGGGTTTTTAATGCAGACAACATTTTTAGGATAGATTCGTATGAATAGAATATGTATTCTTTGGTTTAGATTGGTTTGGTCTATTTTGTTTTATGGCATATCAACCTCAATGGGTTATTTAATGGTGACAGATTTTTATTGCTGGTAATATTTTGTTTTGCCAAAAATCTGTTTCTGGTAATATATTTCCTTCAAATTTGTATTGATGGTAATAATTTTTTTCAAAAAAGTATTACTGGTAATAGTTAACTATTTGCTCATAGCTGGGATCCTAACAGGTACTACACCACCGCAGCTCAGGGTGGACCTGGGAACACCAGCAATTAAGAGGTGGTTCCACGCTCCTCAAAACCTCCTGATCAGAGGTCTTGCTGCTGGACGTAGTTTAACGTCTTACCCAGGATGCAGATGTAGTTTAATGTCTTACCCAGGATGATGGATTTTTATTAGGAATAACAAGATATGGCAACAGTATTAAATACATGAATGAACCAACCTTCTTTGCAGCAGACACAGCAATCAATTTTCTTAATGTCAGTGGAAAACATGAGGCCAAAAAGGCATAAAATGTTTCCCTCCTAGAGTTCCGCATCCGCCATACTGATGGTTGACAGAAAAGGTTCTCTGTGGTGATTAAATGAAAGCAGTTTTGTTACTTGTCCCCGTTAACTGATGACTGGAGGTCCTTTTCAAGAGTAGTTGACACGTTTACTTTGTCAAATCTGTTGGATTGCTACTAAGAGTAAATGTTAGCATCATCTGCATAAATATTTAATTGGGAATTGATGACATTAGGGAGATCATTGATGAAGATCAGAAACAGTGTAGGTCCAAAGATAGAGCCCTGGGGGATCCACCATCAGTATGAAATATATGTGTGACAGAGAGGGAGTCTGGGAAACACACACACACGTATATTTTTTTTTTAGTGAAATTGGAGTAGATTTGAATAGTGAAATTAAATCAGAGAATCTTGTTTACTGATGGGGAAATCTGAACTAGGGCAGAAGTTGTACCCATTGAATCTGGGTCATCAGTAGACAATGGAAATGGTCAAAATAATTTTTATTGATTAAAAATTGAAATAGAGCTGAGTAAGCTAGAAGGAACTTTGGAATTCACATGATTTTGGTTGAAGCAGCCAGAACCCCATGATAATCGCGTGTGAAGTAGTAGGGCCAAGGGTCAGTTATAACCAGCCAGGTTTATCTATATAAACGCGTAGTTATGCTGAAAAAGCCAGATGGGAGAAAATTCTTGAAGAGAGAATTGGCCTGACTGAGTGTTGGGAGGAGGAACGCCACTATAACTTTAAGCCCTGCACAGAAATCTTTATCCCTCCATCGCAAGAGTCATATATCGTTTTGAGACGATTTAACAACAAGATAATCACATACACTCTCTCTGTGTCTAGAATCCAGTGTATGAGTATGTTTTTTTTTTTTACTTTTCTTTTCTGTAACCTGTTTCTCTTCTCTACTATTCTTTTCTGCTATATAAAAGACATTAACAATTCAACCATTGAATCGATGTTTGTCCGGCTTTCTGCAGATATTAATTTTTTTCTTAGCACAGACTCCCCAGCTGTGTCTACATCTTCAGTCGACCGTGAATGGACGGACATCACTTCTGCTTTCTGGATCAAAAAAATCAGGATGCCCAGGGGACCTATGGCCACTCCCTTAAGTTTGGTTAGGATCGAGTAGACACCTTAACCTCGAGAGTAAGATGATGGAGGTTGAGGGGCCAGGGCGAAAGTGTTAGAAATGTTCAATATGACCTTCATTACTTGATTGGTTAGGAATGATTGGATTAAGCTAAATATACATTCTATGACACTGTAGCCAGTATGCCAAACCCTGTCAAATGCCTTTAAGATATCTAGAGTCACTGCCAGATCTTTGCCATTTTTATCAAAAGCTTGCTAGATAACTTCAGAGATGGCTGTTAACATGTTGGTGTTAGATCTGACAAAACGGAAGCCATCTTGTTTATCAGAAAGGTGGTCATGCAAAGTAAGATGCTTAACCAGTTCGGCATTGATTAGGACCTCAAATACTTTGCCGAAAAGCGGTAAGAGACTAGTAGGGTGATAATTTGAAGGGTCAGAGGATTCTCCAGAGATCTTAAAAACAGGAAATACAGAAGAGGATTGAGTGTTTGTTTAATGGCATATCAACTCCTCATGGGAACTTTGAAGTAATAAAAATAATATTAGGTTGGTGCAAAAATAATGTCGTTTTCTCACATAGTAACATATGTGAGAAAACGACATTATTTTTGCACCAACCTATTATATATGTTATTCTGCTTTCACAATTGAATACAGTAGAATCTAATGACTAGAGGTAATGCATGTTTTATGATGTAGATTTATTGAAGTTATATTTTGGAATACAGTTTGATTTCTTAAAGAAATTGTAGGATATTATATGGATTAATATCATGAAAGAGTTCTTTCATGTTGGTTGTTTGGTTGATTTTGTTTAGTGTCATATCAACATCTCTACGGGTTATTTAATGTCGAAATCTAAATATTTTGAACAGAATTTTATGGCTTCAACTAAATATATTTTGAATGTAATTGTATGCCTTCTACAGATAAAATGTATTGTTGGTCATTTTACTTTAAATATGTATTGTTGGTTGGTTGATTTTGTTTAGAGGCATATCAACACCTCTATGGGTTATTTAATGCCGAAATCTAAATATTTTTAGTATAATTTATGGCTTCAGCTAAATATAAAATGTATTGTTGGTCATTTTGATTTAAGTAAAACAAAACGAGGAACATGAAAAAAAAGTAACTGGTTGGCATTACTCACTTTTCTGAGCTCAATTTTGAAAACAATTTTAATGCCGAAATCTAAATATTTGAACGCAATTGTATGCCTTCAACTAAAGATAAATCTTTATTGCTGGTCATTTTGCTTTAAAATTGTATTGTCGATAATTTTACTATAAATATGTATTGCTCATAATGGTTTTTTTCATATAAAAATGGCATTTTTACTATAAATATATATAGTGAAACCTCGAATTAAAACCAAACATAACGAAAGCTACATTATTTACATTATTCGAAATATTGTCCTCATCTTTGTAGCCATATTTATTACAACGATTCGGCCACTGTATGCTCCGGCCTTTTTCAGGTGGTTGGACTGTCGAACTGAACCCTTTATTTCGCTTGCTGGTGTAGACTGTTCTAGTTCCATGTGGCATGTTTTATGGATGTCAGTTATCAGTTATCTCCTGTTAATTCCCCTCTCCAAGTTCTCCACTGCCTTAACCAGGTATTGAACTCACACTCTTTGGGTCCTGTCACTGGATCTAACTAATGCCTTTATCCACTGTGCCATGGTTTTGAATTCAGAGTTGTCCCTCTAGACCAGTTGCCATCCAAAGCTGTAGAACCCAGAGTGTCCCACTATTTGCCCATAGTTGCAGGGAGAAGAGAATTCATACCTTTCCCATGGGTATTAGCCTGTAAGTGAATGTAATGTATTTGACTGGAATATGAACTCAGCTCTCCAATTTCTCAATCCAAGCTGCTATCATTTACTTCACCATGCCTCCTCTCTCTCTCTCTCTATATATATATATATATATATATATTCAGACATGTATTGTTAAATATAACAGACAGTGAATGTCTATTATGTCTGATCATGAGCCATTCTAAGCTTCGTATAGTGGATTAAGTTTTGGAAGAAAATAAAAATTGTATAATATTTAGATATTTTTTTTATTATTCTGGTCCTCAGTCTAAGCTTTCAGCTCACATGAGTCATCATAAGAGTGGTTATATGGACATTACAACAGGGATGTTCATCATATGATGGCCACCCCCCCCTGTAAGTCTTTAAAGCCTTAGGGGCACCACATGTATTGCAGCCGAAGTAGAAGTGGTGCATCTTGACCAAGACAGCCTAACCCTTTCTAGATTAGTTTGAATTCAGAGTTTTCCTTCTCCTAGACTGGTTGTCATCCAAGACTATAGAACCCAGTTTGGCCCACTATTTACCCATATTTTTGAAGAGATGGATTCCTACCTTTCCCAAGGTTATTAGCATGTAAGTGAATGTGTTGAACTCAATATGGCCACAGTGTGCTAACCGTATTCGGAAATTAAACATCCTCACAACACACTAAAACATACACAGAACGCACACAATCAATTAAGCTGAAAAATCAAATCATCCTTGATAATGGCTAAAGGTATAGCCGAAAGTGCTCAGAATTATAAAACATTTGGACAGTTTTTACACACTCTTTGTCCAGAAAAGAAAGCTCTTGTCCGAACACAAGAAAAATTAAATAAAAAGCTTAACCATAGTACATTGCCTGTTGTTTTTAATGAAACATGCATAAACGAAGGATTGCTGCCTAAATATACAACTATATATATATATATATATATATTAGGTTGGTGCAAAAATAATTTCGTGTTCTAACATATGTTACTATGTGAGAAAACGAAATTATTTTTGCACCAACCTAATATATATATATATATATATATATATATATATATATATGGTGGACTCTCCCATCATATTCGACCTATGAAGGCCAAGCTGCTTATATTAAAAATTAAAATTTTCAGGTACACTGGGTTGTATATTCATACTGTTTTTGTTTTATTTTTTAAATTAGGTGCCTTGACTAGTTTTGGCCAGCATGGCCATCATCAAGAGAAAAAAAAATCCCTCCTTGTTAGCAGCAGTGAACTACAGGAGTGAATGACTGTCTTTGAAAAAAATTGAACTTTTTAGTTTTCATTTGTTTTTTTATCGTTAATTTTGGTCAGTCCTTGTATTGGTCAAATGGCATCTTTCCAGTTGTTTTTAAGATTAAGTCTGGCAGATTCCCGAGTTTCAGAATTCCCTCTTTAGTTATTTTGACAGGTTTATTTGTTGCTGGGAAGGGGATGTGTGTGTTAAGTGTATGTCATCTTTTAGTTTTTTTGTGTGTGTATCATATATATATATATATATATATATATATATATATGATGGACACTCCTGCTGTATTTGAAATATGAGGGTCAAGCAAATCAGTTCCTAGGAACCAACAGCCAGACATCCTGCACATATAATTTGATTATAATGGTGAAGGTTTCGTGCAGGACCATGCACACTTTTTGAAGGGCAGAATACAGAGACCTAGTGCACTATGTGCCACAAGGTCACCAAACAACTCTCTGCAGGTTTTGAATTCAGAGTTGTTCTTCTCCTAGACCAGTTGCCATCCAAGGCCATAGAACCTAATCTGTCATGCCATTTACCCATAGCTGGAGGGAGGAGAAGTGGATTCATACCTTTCCCAAGGGTATTAGCACATAAGTAAATGCAATGTATTCAATCTAAGCCGCTATCCACTAATCCCCCGTGCTTCCTTATTTATATATATATATATATATATATATATATATATTACACACACACAAATGAAATGGAAACAAATAAAATATAAATTCAAATGTTCACAACATTAATTTAAAAATAGTGCTCAATACAATAGTAGACCGATAATTCTTTATTATAGGATATTACATTTGGACATATATGTAAAACAGGAAAATAAAAATAAGGAAAATAAGAAAAGAAATAAAGAAAGAAATAACATATAGTCTCATCTAAAAAGAAAAAAAAAGAAAGAAAGACACAAGATATAGTCTAAAAAAGAAAAAAAAGAAAGAAAATAAGAACGAGAAGGAAAGAAAGACACAAGTTATAGTCTCTTCTCCAGAGAAAAAGAAAAAAGATAAATATAAGAACGATATAGAAATGTAAAGAATCTAGACAAGACATGTTAATAATGAGTTCAATCAATCAAAAAACTATATATATATATATATATAGGAGCGTTGCTAGGAAAGTTGGTTCACTGTGCAGTGGCAGACAATTTTTCTCTCCCGAATCTATCTTCCATTCATCCTGCTTTGAATATTGCTGCCACATATGGTTCAGTGCTCCTGCTATATATTTAGAGATTCTTGATAAAATCCAAAGAGGAATCTGCAATGTTTCTCTACAGAATCTATCTTACATATTTATAAGTCTACCATTCATCCATGCTTTGAATATTGCTGCCACATATGGTCTGGTGCTCCTGCTATATATTTAGAGATTCTTGATAAAATCCAAAGAAACATCTGCAATGTCATTGGTTCTGATCTGGCATCTCAGCTTCAGTCACTTTCCCAAAGTTATTTCCTGTATCTTTTTCATAAATATTTTCATGGTAATTGTTCAGATGAACTTTCCTCTATTTTGTTTTGTTTGTAAATATATATTAAAATATATTGAAAAAATACATTGGGGTTAGATTTTTTAAATTTTTGCCCACCCCCTGACAAAAATTTGCATATGGGGACTAGTTAGGACTTCATAGAGACTTTGAGGTATAATGGTGACTGTAGTAAGAATGGTAAGTAAGAATGTGTTGCTTTGATGTAAGGAATACAGTGGTATGTTTGAGTCAGTAATTGTGGCTAGCTAAGTTTTATTATAAGACAGAAGACCATCCTCCCTTTTGGCATTGTGCCACATTTTTATGCCTTCACAAAATAAATATTACTTTCCTCTATGGTACCTAGACATTATGAATTGAAGTGCAATACTAGATTGGCAGAAAGGTCTCATCATTTTACATTTGAAATAGTGTAGAACTTAGTTATATCTAGCTAACAGTTTCTTTTCTTGCACTTCTCACTTGTGGAACTCTCTCTCTCAGCTTCTTGCTTTCCAGACAACTTTGATCTTCAAAAATTTAAATTCAGTGTCATTTGTTATCTTCTGTCAGTGACTCTGTTGCCTTGCTTGGGGTGAAATGATTAATTAATATATATATATATATATATATATATATACACACACACACACACACACAAATGAGAGAAAGAACAGATGGAGTAAAATTCCTCCGTTTGTAGCATTTACTTTTAAAAAATGTGCTCAATACAAAGTAGAGCAATATATTATTTTTATTATAAGAGATTATACTAAAAACATGTTGAAATTGCTACACAAAAGCTTTCATGTAGCAATTTCAACATGTTTTTATTATAATCTCTTACAATAAAAATTAATATATATATATATATAAAAGGATGGGATGCTGCTAAGTTTTTAGCTCAACTGAAATAGCTTTTCAAATAAAATATAAAAAAAATATACATTGTCTGATCATTTGGCCAGATTTTGGTTTTGAGAAAAGGAGAGTCAAGCTGAGAACTTTTCAGCACCCTTTCATATACATTATTCATATATCAATGAAATTAAAGTATTATCAGGCAAATATCACAAAACATTAAGAAAAAATGAAAATGATAGAAAATTAACAAAGAAAGAGATCTGATTAGAAATTGTTTGGCCCCTTTTCCGAATTAAGGATTTTCCATTTGAGTTGAAAGTAACGTCTTTGCTTGATTCTAAGACACTGCCCCTCTCCAACTCTACAGACACACAACAGCCAATTCACTGGCTGCAAAAGGCAAGTAGTAGTTCTAATACATTTTTAACACAAGCAGTAGTAGACGTCTAATAGCAGCAACAGTAATTGGATACATCTAATCATCGTCTTTGGGCAACGGTACAGTATTCACAGTTAAAACGCATTTGAACAAGTGAAAATAATAATCAGGTCTGCAGTAACAATAATAATAATAATAATGTTAATTTGTTCAAGCGATTACTACTATAAATCAAGTACCGTAAAAAAAAAAAAAAAAAATGAAAAAAAAAAAAAAATGACAGATTGCTTTAATTATAGTTGCCATGGTGACGTAGTAGACAATAGTAGTTCGAGAACTCAAGTCTCAGTAATGGTAGGTACTATTATCAATAACATAAAATTGTAGTGTAGGGGTACTTTTGTGGGGGTGGAGGTGAGAGTGTTGAAACTGATTTTGGTGCTACAGGTAAAGAGTTCAATTCCACTTAAAGGCATGGTTACAAATTTTTGGAGCAAATTCTTCAGATTATCACAGAAAAACTAATAGTAATATAAGCAGGAAAGTACCCTTTATCAGGATATTTACTGAGTTTGGTTTAATCTGGCACAAGGCCGCAAGAGTGGAATAGCTGAAGAGGATCATAATGAGTAAAACAAGAAATAAATCTTACTGTAAAATGGATGGCATATTATATATATATATATATATATATATATATATATATATATATATATATATATATATATATATATTTATTTATTAGCGAATATACATAATATTCAATGTTGATAGCACATCTATGTTTCATGAAGTTCTTGCAATATCATTATATATATATATATATATATTTTGATATGAAAAGATTACTTAACTTATATACTGTTTCAAACAACTACTGCAGATGACTGGAAATTTTACTAAAAAACATATGTCAGGATAAAAATTGATATTTAAAAGTTAAGTAACATTTTCATATAATATCATTAATGCTCTATTTTTAATATTATTTTAGTATTTTTAATATTGAGCACTATATACAAAAATATCTGCTTATATATATATATATATATATATATATATATATATATATATATATATAAAATTTTATTAAATATGAATGACAACATACGGCAGTTAAGTTTTTTTTGACAGTTGCATTCATTGAAACTTGTATGCAATCATTAGGCCACCTGATGATTGCTTCTAGCATGAAACAGCTTGTCTCCTCTGAGTGTTGACTTCAATGTTCACTTTTATATTTATATACGCTCTATCTCTGATATTGAGCACTTTATTCCATAAATATAGCACACCTTAAAACTATATATATATATATATATATATATATATATATATATATAAACACACACACCACACTTAGCATTTTATACATAACATAATCTTCAGGTGCTAAGTATTCTCATCACCTGAAGGTTGTATTGTGCATGAAACTGAGTCGTGCTACTGGTCAGGGATGATATGTATATTTATTAATGTATACCTAATAGCTCTGTTGTATTACATTGGGCACTGTTTTATTAACACTAGCCCTATCCTTATCTTCATTAACTATCTTCCTGATGTCATCAGTTCCCAAGTAGGCATCTATGCAGACGACACTACTATTTACTCCTGCCTCAATAGCAAATCTGGTATCACTAACAAAACTAGCCTGGTTGTTGGTCTCAAAAAGAATCTCCAGTCTGTTGTTCATTGGGGCAAGAAATGGCTGGTTAACTTTAATGATTCAAAAACAAAACTGCTCTCTTTTATCCACCACAGAGAAACATCCCTGCCTCCGATTAGAATGTCTGATGCACCTCCCTGTGACTGTCTGCTGACCTGAGATGGAACAAATACATTGAATCAATCACTTCATCTACTGCAAGGAAAGTTGGTTCTCGGTGTCGTGCCAGAAAGTTTTTCTTGCCTGAGTCCATCCTTCAAATCTATAAATCAGCCATTCTCCCTTGTATAGAATACTGCTGCCATATATGGTCTGGAGCCCCTGCTGTTCATCTTAAGGTCCTTGATAAAATCCAGAGACGGATATGCAATGCAACTGGACTTGATCTGGCATCTCATTTACAGTTGCTCTCTCACAGGCGTGCTGTTGCTTCCCTCTGTCTTTTCTACAAATACTTTCATGGTAACTGCTCTGACAAGCTACTTTCACTTGTTTCCAGACTGCTCAAATTTAAATGTGCCACTAGGTCGGCATCTCAGTTCCACCCTTTCAGTGTTGAAATGGTTAAATGTAGCCATCTCTTCTACTCCAATAGCTTCATGTCTCGCACTTCCTGTCTGTGGAACTCCCTTCCTCTTACTTCTT
This sequence comes from Acanthosepion lycidas, assembly GCA_963932145.1. NCBI lineage: Eukaryota > Metazoa > Mollusca > Cephalopoda > Sepiida > Sepiidae > Acanthosepion > Acanthosepion lycidas. Next base: position 73,007,422 of record OZ010607.1, on the reverse strand, counting down.
TCTCTGATAGCTATAATCTTCAACTATTCAAATGTAATGTCAATCGACATCTCCAGATGCCTCGATCTATTCCCAGTCTTTCACTTCATCCTTTTCTCTTTCACGCCTCTTTACTCTTCACTCTCTGTAACCCCTTGCGTGCTAGTGGAACTCCTGCCTTGCTTGGGGTGAAAAGCTTAAGAAAAAAAAAAAAAAAAAAAAAATTACAATTTTATTATATATATATATATATATATATATATATAATTGTGCGAGACTAAATCAAACTCAGTAAATATATATTTAATAAGATGTAAAAAAAAAATGTAATTATATATATGTATAAGGGAAAACAATATTTTTATTTAATCAATTCACCCCAATCAAGGCAATAATGCCACTAAAACAAAAAAGGGCTAATAGAATAAAAAGTCTTTAGAAAGAATCAGAAACCTAATCCTAAACAGGAAACAAGGGATAAACCTCCCCTGTTAAAAATTTACTGAACCTTCATTCATCATTTTCGACGAGAAGTCATTCACATTATATATATATATATATATATATATATATATATGTATGTTGCCCATTTAGTGCTGATGCTAATAAAATAGTGCTCGATGTAGAATAAGGTAAGGTGGTACAAAGTACAGTTGCCTTGAATAAGGTGTGTAGCTTAGTGCAATAAAGTCATGATTTTGGAAAAATTAGAACCTTTATTATTTAAAATACAAAATGCTCCAATTATTTTAAAAACATTTAATGATTAAAATAAATATTTATTTAATAAATATCTTTATTTAAGTTTTTTTATATATATGCAAGAATCCATTTTCCATTTCACCCTGCATTTGCAAGAACTACAAATAAACAAATCCCAATGCCAAATGCATCAAAATTTAGCTCCAGAAAGAAATATGCATGACCAGTTGTATGTTGCATGCTCAAGAGTAAGAAATCGTAAGAATTTATTTTTGCTGTTAAAAAGGAAAAGAAAATTGTTTACCATGAAGTCCTATAAATTAGATTAAATGAAAATAAATTATTAAACTGTAAAATAGGGTTTTTGCCAAAGTATTTTTCCAAACAAATCAGCTTATACAAACTCTACATTCAATTTTAACAAACTAATCTATGAAATTTGAATATCTTGACAAAAAAATTTAGGAAATAACTTCAGCAACACTAAATACTGTAAGGATTTCAACATGCAATAGAGTGTTGCAAAAAAATTCTAGTGCTAAAAATTGCTGCAAAACATTGCTGACTTATTTAAGATGTAATGATCTCTTATGACATGTCCGGAATTTGTATTTAGATACGTTATAATTATTTTCAATTTTTCTGGTTGAATTGTTCACCTATCTTATCAGCTTCCATTTGAGATAATCACTGGTTTAGAATTTCATTTTCAGTCTTAATTGTGAAGAGGTCAAATTTAAGCTGAAGATGGCAATTTGAATTTATTAGTCTGTAGTACCTTTTTCTATATTCACGTACAAAAATTCCCCAAAACAATTGCAGTAACGAAAACTTGCGAATCCAAAATTTCATGATTGAGGGTCCAGATCCAGCCCAAAATGTTTTTCATTTTCTCACGGAGTTGGCCTAATTCCAAAATGGTATGATATGTTGGGCTACAGCCTCTAAGAGTGGAATAAGGGTGACACAAGGACACACTGACATTCGCATTTAGATGGAATCATCTATTATGACATGTCTTTAATCTCTATTCAGATATATAAAATTTATTTTCAAGTTTTTCTACTTGAATTCTTCACCTATATTGCCTAGGATCCATTATTGGACATAATTAGGTTAGAATAAAATTTGTATTTTACATGAATACTACCTTATGAAAACTGAGATGTAGTAGTGGGGTACTGTATCTTAAATTTGTGGGAAAGCATATTAGATTCAGTGGGGGCCCACAAGACCCTAGCGTGACAACACCCCTAAATATGTGTTGAATAGCATTGTAGACTGGGTTCTAAGCAAGGGTAGATGCCAGTCTAGGAGAAAGACAGCACTAAATTCAAAACCCTGACAAAAGCAATAGGAAATAATTCTATTATTTATCCCAAAAAGTTATGGTAATTCAAAGATAATCAAGAAAATGGATTGTGGAGAGCCATGACCACTTACAACCTAAAGGAATATGGCAAATTAAAATAAAATAAAAAAAATCAGATGATAGACCAATCTGCTCTATTGTTTACTCTTGCTGTCTCTTAAGAGAAGGACCACTCTGGATTCAAACCTACAGAGAAACCACTCCACTTTTTTTCTAAGAGGACATGACATTTCACAGATAATACTTTGAATCTAGTTTAAGACATGATCATCTACATTCTAGAGACATTGAAATTAAAAAAGGTTAGAAAATATCCAGCCCATAAGCCAATCTACCTTGATATTTACTCTTGCTGTCTTTTAGGAGAAGGACCACTCTGGATTCAAAACCACTGAAAAGACAATGGGAAAACCACACTACTAATAAGTCATGGCAATTCTTAGTTAATAAAGAAAAGGAATCTGTGGAGAGCCATGACCACATACATCCTAAAGGGATATGGCAATTAAAAAAGATCAGAAAATGCTCAGACGATAGATCAATCTACTCTGCTATTTACTCTTGCTATCTCTTAGGAGATGGACCACCGTGAATTCAAGATCACTGAAAGGGCAATTGGAAACCACTCCACTATAATTTGCAAAGGAGGCATAACAATTAACAGATAATAAAGGAAAGAGATCTGTGGAGAACCACGATCACCTATGACAGAGGACTTAAATACAGGGACACAAAAGGGCCCTTACGTTCACCTATATTGTGGATGATCCATTATTGTACATAATTAGGTTAGAAGTTGTATTTTATATGAATACAAACCTTATGAAAACTGAGATGTAGTAGAGAGGGGGGGCTCTGTATTCAGGGAGGGGCATATCAGATTCGGTAGGGGCCCATGAGACCCTTTCGCTGACCACGCCCATAACTATGTGATTGTAGACGGGGTTCTCTTCTAACCTTGGGTAGATGCCAGTCTAGGAGAAAGACAACTCTGAATTCAAAAACCTGGCAAAAGCAAAAGGAAACAATTCAATTTACAATCATGGCAATTCTTAGTTAATAAAGAAAGGGAATATGTGGAAAGCCATGACCATGTACATCCTAAAGGAATATGCCAATTAAAAAAAATGAGAGAATGCTCAGATGATAGGCCAATCTACCCTGCTATTTACTCTTGCTATCTTTTAGGAGATGGAGCATTCTGAATTCAAGAGCACAGAGAAAGCAATTGGAAACCATTCCACTATATTTCAACAAGAAGGCATGACAATTCACAGAGAATAAAGGAAAGAAATTGGTTGAGGTGGTGTGTGTGTGTGGGGGTGGTGGCTATGATCACCTATCATAGAGGGTCTCAAACTCTGAGACACAAAAAGGTTATTACACATTGATCATGAGATACAAGTAGGCACAAACCTTAGATTCTTAACTAGGAGGTCAGCAGGTCCCCAAAGCTGAATTAAATGTTTGGCAATTTGTAGAAAATAAAGAAAAGGAAGTTGTGGAGATCCATGATCACCTACGTCCTGGGACATGTCATTAATTAAATAAAATCCTCTACAATATCACATTAAAGAAAAAAAAAAAAATCAATCCTAACTGAAATCATCAATAATCACAAGAAAAAAATAAATTTGTAGAAAATAAAGAAAAGGAAGTTGTGGAGATCCATGATCACCTATGTCCTGGGACATGTCATTAATTAAATAAAATTCTCTACAATATCACATTAAAGTAAAAAAAAAAATCAATCAATCCTAACTGAAATCATCGATAATCACAAGAAAAGAATAAATTTGTAGAAAATAAAGAAAAGGAAGTTGTGGAGATCCATGATCACCTATGTTCCAGTACATGTCATTAAAAAAATTAAAATCCTCTAGAATATCACATTAAAGGCAAGAAAAAAAAATAATCAATCGATCCTAATTGAAATCATCGCTAATCACAAGAGAACAATAAATACAAGCTTTTGGAGCAAAATAGAAAATTTTGACTGAAGTTATTATATTGTAGCTATTAGTCTCAAGACAGGTACTATTGTTCATACTATAAGAGAAGTGCTATTAAATCCCCAGTGAAAGCAATGGCTGCACTATTACTAATAAAACACTTGACTAACAGCTTACATCGATGTGTATGCTGTCATGATAATATTGATAAATTTTTTATACCGAGACAAACAAAGAAAGCCATCTGTCACACAGAAACAGAAGGGGAAAGTGTTCAGTTTAAAAAATGTGTCACCAATACAAACTGCACAATTTAATCTTTTATAATTTAGTACAGAAGAAATCGGGGCTTTATTTGCTCACCTTATCTCGTTTACTGCCACTCTATATTACTATAAATTGACGAGGTCACTTTTCATCAAGTTTTATATGTAGATTGTTTTATGACCAGAGAAATAATTAATTGTAAATGGGTAAAAATTTCAGAAGTTAAAAAAAAAAAAAAAATTATGTGTTGAAAAAATAAAAACTAAATATACTCTATATGTTTAAGAAAAGAATTTGTTAAAAATGAATTTGCCAAGACAAAAATTAGCTAGGAAGGATAATAGTCGGCTCGAGGGCTAAAAGAGTTGTGCATTTCCTCCCAGATCCTAGTGGTTGGTTTTCAAGCCCAAATAAAAACTAGGAATTTGAATGCTGATTATCCAGGAAGGTGCTCCCAAAATTAACCCTTTAGGATCTTTTTTTTATCTGCGTTCAAATTAATTGAGGGTCCTTACCAACAGAATTAATTTGAATATAGAGGAAATAAGAGAAGGAATAAGGGACAAGGCGTTTCCTATTTCAAATTGTTTACCACTTCAGAAAACAACACTTGATGGTTAGTTTGGTTTGGTTTGTTTTACAGCATGTCAACCTCAATGGGTTATTTAATGCTGACAACTTTTAATTGCTAGTAATATTTTTTTTCCTTCAATAATGTATTGCTGGTGATAATTTTTCCTAAAAATATTGCTGGTATTAAAATTTAAATATGTTGAACGGATTTGTATGCCTTCAACTACAGATATTTTGTACATAAGTTTGTTTTTTTTTTAAAACATTTTTTTATGTTTATACATTCTTTTTATAGATACAAATATTTAAGTAAATGCTCTGTTTAGAATAAACAGTATTAAACAACATTTACCAGCCTGAATGTCCGAGAAATTTTCATAGAAAATATTTGTCCTCCGACAGGAATCAAACCTGTATCCTATATGAAACCGTCATTTAGCCTGACGTGCCTTAGCTGATTGAGCCACAGATGATCATTCAGTTAGCAAGGTTGATTTTACTGCCTTTAAACTACAATCTTCCATGATTCTCTCATGTACATTCATATCTGCTCAAAGCGTATCCAAATGTAAACAAATGACGTCAGACATTATGAAATGGACAAAGTCCGACGATTATTTTAAGACATTTTTAAGTTTATACTATCAGGGCAACAGTATGTTTTATATATACATGTTTTGTACATAATCTCTCATGGATGAGGTTTATCGTCATACCCAGGAAAGACTTTATGGTTAGAGATAAATAAATACTCCTAGATAAGCAAAGTATTAAGAAACAGGAAAATTTTGTTAAAAACAAAGAAAAGAGGACACAGCAGTTAGGTAATATCAGTCCTCCTATATGGCAGCGAATGTTGGACTATCTCCTAACAGATGAAGAAGAGACTTGAGGTAACAGAAATATGGTTCTATGAAAGGATATGGAGAATACAATGGACCGAACATGTGAGCAACAATGAAGTTTTAGAGAAAATGGAAACAAAAAGGAAACTTATACTTAACATGAACAAAAAGAGATATTTGAAATTTCAAGGGCACATAATGAGGAAAGAAGACTTGGAAAATTTGATACTCGCAGGACATATTGAAGGCAAGAGAGAGAGAGAGAAAAAAATAATGCATAATCTACCTAGTGAGCAGAACAGGGTCTAGGACAGATAACAAAAAGACAAGATTTATTAAGAGCTACAAAGGACAGGAAATTGTAGGGAGCCATGATCGCTTACGTCCTGAAGGGACACAGCACATAGAAAAGGAAGAATGAGCTTGAGTAAATGGATGGCGGAAGAAGATTTAGGAGAGATAACAAAAAGACAAGATTTATTAAGAGCTAGAAAGGACAGGAAAATTGTGGAGGGCTATGATAACCTGAAGAAGAAGAACGCTTTTTGCTCATCTATTTTTTTTCTCTCTCTCTTTACACACCTGTCTAAGAGATAACAATATATTTATATTTTTTATACATCAAGAACAGTGAAATAATATGACAAAGTGGAAAAAGTTTATGTGTGACGAGTTTCATCCTTCAGGACTTCATCGAACTTCAAGGACACATGGAACAGTGGATGAAGGCGTTGGTTAGATCCAGTGACAGGACCCAAAAGAGTGTGAGTTCAATACCCAGTTAAGGCAGTGGAGAACTTTCAGAGGGAAAATTAACAGGAGATAACTGATATCCATTATACATGGCACATGGGACTAGAACAGTCTACCCCAGTGAGTGAAATAAAGGGTTCAGTTCGACATTCCAACCACCTGAAGAAGGCCGGAGTGTACAACAGCCAAAACGTTGTAATAAATATGGCTACAAAGATGAGGACAATAGTCCGAATAATGTAAATAATGTATATAATACCTCATCTCAGAAATATAGACAGATACGGACTAAATTTTGTTATCTAGGTTGGACGATACATACAGCAGAAAATTTTAGAATTTTTTTTTTTTTTTTTTTTTTATCTAGCTGAATTCATTTAGAGTCTTTTTTCTTTTCATCACTTTTCTAAGTAGGTATTCCACACTGTGATATTAGAAGATCTGCCAAGAATGGTGAAATTTTATAAGAGCCAGGGTGCAAATTTACTGTAGATGACCTTGTCATTAAAGCACTCTCTAGACACAAAAGGAAGACTTTACAAAATAATACATCGAATACCTTGGTTGCCTACTGTAACGAGACTGATCACAACTTTGACATAAAAATAAAATGCTACTCTGATCAAAGGAGAAAATAATTCACTATGACGTAAATGTCTAGAGAGTGCCTTGATCACAAGGTCATCTACAGTAAATTTGTGCCCTAGCTTTTACAACATCTCACCATTCCTGGTAGATCTAATATCATAGTGTGAAATAGATACTTACAAAATTGATGGAAAGAAAAAGAAAAAGACTCTAAAAAAATATTCTAAAATTCCTAGCAACTCCTATGCAGAGTGCATGTGTAGTTATACCAACATAACAAAATTTATTTTGATAAAGTCCTGAAGGATGAAATACATCACAAGTAAACTTTTCCCACTTTGTCATACAATTTCCTTACACCTGTCTATATATCTATCTAAGTAATAATACAAGTTTTGATGATCACTTACTAATACTTACAATATGCATGTCTGTAATCTTCTGTCTTGTATCCTGACTAAAAAAAAACCCCAAAAAACATTGCAATTCTGTTTTCTATCAGTGAATCTTTGTTTTATTAGAATGAAGAAACAAAACTTTCTTATTTTAAATCCATTGACCACTTTGGTTAATATGAATTAAAAAAAATAGGAAAGAACCGTTAGATTAATGATTCAAAGTTCTTTAGTATTTTTGTTTTTATTTTTAAAAAACTGCTTGATACAAGAAGAAACTAAATTCCAAAATTCACTTGAAAATGAAACAGGTGCTTTAATTTAATTTAATTTCTATAATTGGATTGGAAGCGTCTCGGTTCTTTTTTTGAAACATGTTAATTCGTGTGTAGCGATGGAATCATATTTTTAAAAGAAATAACTACAGTGTAACCTGGATATACGAGAGTTGTCGGGACCAGAGAAGTTTCTTATATCTGGGTTTTACTTATATCCGGGTTTGATCTATTTTGTTTAGGTAAGTATGGCTCTAATTTGGGAGCAGAGAAAATATCTCTTATATCCGGGTTACACTGTATTATATATATATATATATATATATATATATATATAATTCTTTAATATATTTTCTGTTTATATGTTATTTTTATAGATACAATTTATTTAAATAAATGCTATGTTTTTTTTTTTAATTAAACAGTATTAATTAAATTTACCGGCCTGAATGTTCAAGAAATTTCGTAGAAAATATGAATTGAACTTTTCCTCTAACATGTTGGGACTTGAAAGGCACTGAACAAACATCTCTGCATGAATGCCCTCCCTCACTTCTCTCCGCCTTCTTTTGTTTGCAGGGAGAGGAATACTTACTGGTTGCTTTATAGATGCATTCCATACTCAAAGCCACACCAGCAAATGATATATAGTCAGTTGATCACAGGATTTGTCATTCATATCTGCTTGGTTGTAGGTCTTCCTTTAGCCATGTTATTGAATATGAAAGATGAATCCTTTGATCATGCCAACCCTGACCATTTTGAGGCAAGCTTTGTTGTGGAATACATTATAGAAGATATTTCAATGATACAGAAGTTGATCAAGTGTATTAGATTTTTAAAAGAAAAGAAACTGAATGCCTGAAAACAGGTTTCATTTCTTGAAAATTTAATGAATTGAAAACTAAGTAGAAAACACTCAGAGAGTACATACCTCTGCCTCCATATGTCATGACAAAAGCTAGTTGTCCTATCTGAACTTGATAATACAGACTTAGGCTCAATGGATACAAATTGATTGAGTTGCTTTTTTATGGCTTATCATTTGCAGGTTATTTAAAAGGCAGGAACTATTTTTAGATTATAAGAATATTTTGAGATAATAATTTAGTGATACAAGTCTTACTAATTAACCCATAGCCGTGGGGAGAAGAGGTAGATTCTTATCTAATCCGAACTTGATAGACAAACAAGAAATGATTATGTAGATATAAAGTGGGAGATCAATTATATATTACAATCAATATATAAAATGATCACTCACTTTATGGCCACTGTAGTTCCTATACATTTATATTCAAGAGAATGTAAATAAATTTAAAAGACAAGATAATCAGTATTTCATTGATTGATACATTTTCTACGGCTTATCAAAATTTTACAGGTCATTTAAAGCCAGAAAATATATTTAGATTGTAAGAATTTTCTTTGTGGAGGGCAGATAATAATGGTTTAGTAATGCAAGTCTAACTAATTAACCCATAGTTGGCAAGAGAAGTAGTAGATTCATACTTTTCCCAAGGGTATTTGTACATAAGTGAATATAACGAACCCAACAGGAATTGGAACTTGGCTCTCTGATTAACAATTCGAAGCCATTATCCATTACAGCACCCACACATCGAAACTTACAGCATCTGGTATTCCCAAGTGGTCACCCATCTAGGCACTGACCAGGTTCAATGTTGCTTAACTTCAGTGATTGTATGGGAACAGAGTAAACAGAATGAGCAATAACTTGCCTTCAATCTTCCCTGTGAGTATGAAACTTTCCAAGCCATCTTTCCTCAATTTGTGGACTAGAGATTTCAACTATGTCAGGAGTTTCTCGCCCGAGGGTTGCAAAAGACAGTCAGCCACTCACAGGAACAGTACACACACAGACTCTGACTCTCTCTCTCTCATATTTGTTACTTTTTATTAGATTTTAAACTTAAAATAAATCAGTATCGTTTTTATTATTGTATCATTGAGATATTTATTCCAAATGCTGGTTATGTTTATTGCTAGAGATCCTTAAGAGACTTTAGTTTATACAGAATCCATTGGAAAAATGAATATATATATATATGTGTGTGTGTGTGTAAAATGTGTATGTATATAACTATATATATATATATATATATGTGTGTGTGTGTTTAAAATGTGTATGTATATAACTATATCTTACTTATCATAAAATACAGATTGTGTGTGTCTGTTCGTTTATATATGGGATCATATTTCCTACATTTTTCAATGGATTTCAACAAAACTTCACAGGACTACGTAAAATTACCCGGTGGTGGTTCAGACAGTGCCAAAAATTGGAAAAACAATTGTTTTTACATGAATTCAATTTGAAAGCACGGTTAAGGGTATCACACCCGGCCGAAAGTTACTGCTGCTTACTCAAATGTCCGAATGCCATTAACTTCCAGTGACTCAGCGTTTTTTTTTTTTCAGAGAACAATACACAAAAAGTAAAACAAATGAAACCTAAACATACACAAGTCCTCCTAACTAAAAATAATAACCGGAAACTACTTTAAATACACATGGTGTCCAAATGAAACCCATGTGTACAGTCAAAATGTGGAAGTTAATTTTTAGTCATCAACCAAAAGATATTGCCAACCGGCTACGATGCTACTGTAGCCAACATAAATACAGCCGATTTCTTGGCTCTGGGGTAGAGTAACGTGCTCCTCCTCTCACCTTCACTTGGCTGACCCTCGTGGAAAATAAACCTCCACATCTCAAGTGCTAATAAAAGCAAAACATGTCAGATTTATAAAGATTTCCTATTTGTCCCTTATCCTATAATTCTCTTGCATTCCTATCTATATTTGATCTTAATTCATATATATATATATATATATATATATATATAAAAACAGATGCAAACTATGCCTGGAAGAAAAAATTAAAATAATTAAGTACAAAAATACAAGCCAGTTATTGAACCAGAGAAATGAAATTATACTTCAATGCCATCATAAAAATAAGTTTATATAGTCTTAAAAATAGACATTTATTTTGCATTAAACACTGAAAAATATATATTAGGTTTGTAACTATGTAAGTTGATATATATATATATGTATGTATATATGTATGTGTGTGTGTATTGTATATATGTGTATTCTATTAGGTTGGTGCAAAAATAATGTCGTTTTCTCACATATGTTACTATGTGAGAAAACGACATTATTTTTGCACCAACTTAATATCTATTACTTTTTTTATTATTATTACTTTAAATATATATATATTTTTTTATTACTATTAAATGATGATGATGTTAAATGAATAACAAAATAGATTGCATTTCTGTGATTTTTATTACTGTTTGCGCAGTTAAAGTTTTATCCATAAAATTTTCCCTTACCTTTCCTTACTGCAATATTCTCAAAAAAAATCTAAAGTCGGATCTGTAATGTAATCGGTACTGAATTAGCTTCTTGACTTCAGCCATTTTCTCACAGACGTGATGTGGCTTCTCTCTGTCTTTTCTACAAATATTTTCATGGTTACTACACTGATGAGAATTTTCCCCTGGTGCCCTGACTACATGATATTAAGTGTACTACTAGATTGGCATCTAGGTCCCAACTTTTTACTGTTGAAATAGTTAAATGTAACCGCCCTTCTAACAGTTTCTTTCCTTGCACTTTTCCATATTGGAAGATATATATATATATAAGGTAGGATGTGTGCGTGTGTGTATGTGTTTGTGTGTGTGTGTGTGTGTGCATGTAACGAATGCATGGCCGCAATTTTGGCTTTGCATTTCCCAACTCCCATCGATAGTACAATTAATCGATTTTTTCATTCTCATTCGCTTGCTTAAACTCAATGTTGATTCTGATTCCACAGAACTGGGTTGAGTGTGAAAAAGTATTTGTTGTTAACATTGTTTTTAATTTGTTTTCATTCGGTTTTTCCAGTTACAAGTCCTTTTTTTAAAGCTGATCGTTTTGTGTTCATTTTGTTTAGTTCTTTTTCATAACAGATTTAATGTTTAGTATAAAGCTTAGAAAAAATTTGCAGTATGAGATAGGCAAGAAGTAAGGCATGTAGCACCATCAGCACGGCAAAGGGCACTCCTTTAAAGGCAAGGAAGGGCAAAAATATTTTAAGTCAAGTGATAGCTATACGAGTCATATGATTTTTGAATCAAGCACGGGCAAGCTGGGCCATGCTGCTAGTATATATAAGTTTCCTTTTTGATTCCATTTTCATTCACACTTTTTCGTTGCTTACATATTCAGTTTATGAGATCATCAGCATCTTTCTGTAGAGCCACATTTCTGTTGCTACAAGTCTCTTCCTCATATTTGAGGAGACTGTCCAGCATTCACTGCCATATAGGAAGATTGATATCAAATAACAGTTAACTCCTCTTTTCTTTGTTTCTAACAAAATTTTTCTGTTTCTTAATACTTTGCTTAGCTTTTGGAATGCATCTTTGGTTATCTCAGTATGCCTTTAGATTTCTTTGTTGCACTCCCTGTTCTCTGTTAAAACACTTCCCAAATATCTAAATTGTTGTACTTGTTTGATTTTGGTATCCCCAATTTGTAATTTGTATTTTGGGCTGTCCCTTTTTCTAACAACCATGCATTCTATCTTGCAATTGATGTTCAGTCCTTTCTTCTCGCTTCTCTTCACTACCTTCTGTCAAAGTTTTTGCAGTTTTCTTTCCATGTCTGCTATCAACACTTTATCATCTGCATATCTCATGTTAGTATTATGGCCACCAATAATTAATCCTGGTATGACTTCTAATTCTTTCAGATTTGCTTCACTGTATAGGTTGAATAGGTCTGATGAGAAGACACATCCTTGTCTTACACCCCTTTCTATTTTTGTATATTTACCAAGTTCATTTTCTATCCATATGGTAAATATAATTGTTGTAGCATACCTATGGATGATAATGGGTAGGTCCCCATTCACATAAATACAGTAGTAAATACTGTATGTTGGTCTGCAGTTGGAGATACATCTCCAGCGGTGCTGGTCAAACTCTCTGCCTGGAGGCAGAGAGGATCTCCAGATGAGGCTATATTGAAAGGCAGAGTCTCATCTCAGAAAACAGCTACCTGACCCTGTTTTACATGGGGTCTACAGGGAATTTTTGGCTGAGCCTACGGGCTCAGATACCCAACATTAAATTCGGTCTTGTGCCATATCTGACCATGTGGGGCAGTTGGTAGATATCCTGCAGTTGGAGATTCATTGTGGAATTCAGTTGACTGCTTCTTCTATGCACCGCTGGTGGATCTTATATGTGTTGTTCTTGTCCTAAGTATTATCGTTCATTACCAACCATCGTGCGATTATTCTATTCAGTAACCCTCTCTAGGTTACAACAGTAATATTAGCCACCACCTTACCACATTTAGCATTCATTGACTGAATACTGTTTTCAACTGAAATTTATAAAATTTCTCTTAAAACATTTTTTTAAAGAAAACAGGATCTCTCAAGTCCAGTAGCTGTTATTGCTCTTTCTAGTATTGATGGGAGTTTTCCTTCCTAACCTTCTATTTAAATTGGTGTGGAATGTTAACATCTTTTACCAACACCGTTGTCGTCAGCATATCTTATGTTGTTAAGATTATGGCCACCAATAATCAATGCTGGTAGGATTTCTAGTTTTCTCAGAATCACCTTAAATTAGACAGAATTTTTCTATATGTTCAGCACTGTAATTAACATTCTTTCAAAAATAAACTAGCTGTTATAGAAATAAAGCATTTGATGAAAATTAGAAAAATTAATGAACAGTTTGCTGGATTTTGGAAAATATTACTTTTATTTAAAAGATATTGAAAAAAACATTTGTCTACAGTAGGTGTTTCTTGCTGATCAACTCAGTACAAAGGTCAAGTAAATGCTAAACAATCTTTCCTTTCTCATATTTGGCTTACAGGCATATCATTTTGAAATGCCGGTTCCTGTATGATTACCAAAGTTAAACAATGTCGAGCTTGGACAGCCCCTAGATGGGTGGCCGCTTGGGAATACCAGATGCTATAAGCTTGAATGTGTGGGTGGTGTAGTGGATAATAGCTTGGAATTGGAAATCACAGATCTGAGTTCCAATTCCAGTCAGGTTTGTTATATTCACTTATATGCAAATATCCTTGGGAAAGGTATGAATCCACCTCTTCTCCCCCAGCTATGGATTAATTAATAGAACTTATTAGTGAATCATTATGTCCCCCAAAATTCTTACAATACAATCAAAAATATTTTCTGGCTTTAAATAACCTGCAAAAGGTTGATAAGTTGTAAAAATCAACTTAATCAGTACCAATATGCGATGAAGATTCACTTAAATTTTCAAGCATCTCATGGTATAAGTAAAGTAAGGATGACCAAAAGTGATGAAACCTGAGATGACCGACAATGGTCAAAGTATATTCCTAGCATTAAAATATTATCATTACAAGCAACAACCTTGTTTCATAATAGGTTTCAATGATTTTGATGGTCAGAATTTTTAAAAACATATTCAGTAGAAACATTTGCAGTATAACCATAAAACCCATGTTTGAATTTTGGTCAGTCTGTAAGGAGGTGACTTCTTGATAATATCAGCCTGGGTTGATAGTCTCAGTATGTAGTACCATTTGGAAACTGTTGCTTGTTGTGCTTGCACAAAGTGACACGTCATCATGACTGAGGGTTTGAGTGTATTGGCCTTATGCAACTGCTGATCATTCCAGATGATACACCCTCTCCCAGACACTGTAACTATGGTTTGCTCAACATAATTGCAGTAGAAACCACTCATTGGCTCTGTGGTTGTTGAAGAAATAGAAATATGCCTGTGCAGACATCCGCAACAGGGATAACTTAGTCATCTGAGCAAATAGGTATGCTCAGGAAATGAGCAGTCAGCCATTGGTTACCTACAGTCAAATAACTGAATTAGGGTCTTTCAAAACTTTAATTTCGGCTTCCAGCAAATCCTGTCAATTCTGATGAATCTAATATATATGGATACATCTCAATAAGTCTGCATACTAACGATAAAAAAGTTTTCAACATAGTATATTAACCAAATTTTGATCTGAATTAAATGCATTAATATGTGCCAGACATTTTCAAAATAATCTCCTTTGTTAATGCTCTTGATTCCATGAGTAACATTAAATATATAGATCAAACATTATATAATGAAATATTTTAAATAAAAATTTGGTTAATAACTATGTGCCAATCTTTTTCAACATAATTTCCTTCCTTGTTAAGGCACTTGATTCAGTAGGGCATAGTAATCACACAGATCAAGCATAATACAGTTAAAGATTTCAGATATAAATTTGGTTAATAATCCCTTTCTCCCTGATTTTTAATGCATTTTTATGATAAAATCATGTGTCAATCTTTTTCAACAAAATCTCCTTCTTTGTTAATGCACTTAATTCAGTGGGGGATATTAATCAATATTAGATCAAAGCATTATGCATTGTAAGAATTCAGATCAAAATTCACCTAATAATGATGTGTCAGGTGACAAACTTACTGATTCCACTCTGACATCTTTTCCCCCAAAAGCTTCTTAACACGAACAAATGTGTCGTACATCCCCAGGGCACATGAGTACGTTAAGTAAATTGCTCTTGTATGAACAAAACTCGCTTAATTCTGGAGATTAATTAACTTAATTCTTCAGCTTCTAAACCCATCAAGTTGTACCTCAAGTTTTTAATCCAGATTTTTCTTTCTTTTTTTTTTTGCGAATTGTTTGGAAATATCATACAGAGGTTAATAGGTACACATTTAAACAGGTTATTGTGTGTGTGTGTGTGTGTGTTTGTGTGTGCAATTTATGAGATGACGTGTTTGATCTATCTAAAATATATGTCAAAACTTTATTGCATTCTAATAATTATATAAACTGCAACGCAGCAAATTCTGGTGGTGAGGGGAATCAAATTAAACAACAATAATGAGTATCTTAGAACCAATTGCTTTTGAGTTTGACATAGATAAAGGAAGATTTTAAGTTTTTCATATCACCAATATTGCACCTATTCCAGCACTTTAGACAGATACTCCACCAAGGTGGTACCGAAAATAGGCATCAAATTGTGAAATATCACAACTAAAATTTAATTTAAATATTTAATCTATATGTTTTTATTGACAAAAAAAAAGAAAAAAGGGATTATATGTATAACTAGCAGCATGACCCGGCGTTGCCCGTGCTTGATTCAAAAATCATATGACTCATATAGCAATCGCTATCACTTGACTTAAAATATTTTTGCCCTTCCTTGCCTTTAAAGGAGTGCCCTTTGTGTGCTGATGTTGCTACATGCCTTACTTCTTGCCTATCTCATACTGCAAATTTTTTCTAAGCTCTATACTAAACATTAAATCTGTTATGAAAAAAGAACTAAACAAAATGAACACAAAATGATCAGCTTTAAAAAAGAACTCGTAACTGGAAAAACCGAATGAAAAAGAATATTAACAACAAATACTTTTTCACACCCAACCCAGTTCTGCGGAATCAGAATCAACATTGAGTTTAAGCAAGCGAATGAGCCAATTGGAGTAAAGTGCCATGAGGATTTAAATTTTTCCCACTTGTGACGAATGCAGCTATCGATTTTTTTTGCATGCTAGCATGCTAGTTAACATTCATGTCAGTCAGCTGTTGGCTCTCATGCTGGCCAATAGAATCTTCCTGCCTATTTGTGGCAGCCAGCTATAGGCTCTCACTCTGGTCAGTAGAAAATGGCTGCAAACTACATGAAAACTGCCATAGAAGCATGAAAAAATTAATTATTTCCACAATCGATGGGAGTTGGGAAATGCAAAGTCAGTCTTGGCCTTCCCACTAACTTGGAGCATGTGCATGTAAATTTTGGTGCAAATCCGTCGAAAATTGCAGCTGTGCATTGGTTACACGCACACACACACATCCTGCCTTTATATATATATATATATATATATATATATATATATATATATATATATATATCTTCCAATATGGAGAAGTGCAAGGAAAGAAACTGTTAGAAGGGCGGTTACATTTAACTATTTCAACAGTAAAAAGTTGGGACCTAGATGCCAATCTAGTAGTACACTTAATATCATGTAGTCAGGGCACCAGGGGAAAATTCTCATCAGTGTAGTAACCATGAAAATATTTGTAGAAAAGACAGAGAGAAGCCACATCACGTCTGTGAGAAAATGGCTGAAGTCAAGAAGCTAATTCAGTACCGATTACATTACAGATCCGACTTTAGATTTTTTTTGAGAAAATTGCAGTAAGGAAAGGTAAGGGAAAATTTTATGGATAAAACTTTAACTGCGCAAACAGTAATAAAAATCACAGAAATGCAATCTATTTTGTTATTCATTTAAACATCATCATCATTTAATAGTAATAAAAATATATATATATATTTAAAGTAATAATAATAAAAAAAGTAATAGATATTAGGTTGGTGCAAAAATAATGTCGTTTTCTCACATAGTAACATATGTGAGAAAACGACATTATTTTTGCACCAACCTAATAGAATACACATATATACAATACACACACACACATACATATATACATACATATATATATATATCAACTTACATAGTTACAAACCTAATATATATTTTTCAGTGTTTAATGCAAAATAAATGTCTATTTTTAAGACTATATAAACTTATTTTTATGATGACATTGAAGTATAATTTCATTTCTCTGGTTCAATAACTGGCTTGTATTTTTGTACTTAATTATTTTAATTTTTTCTTCCAGGCATAGTTTGCATCTGTTTATTTATATATATATATATATATATATATATATATATATATGAATTAAGATCAAATATAGATAGGAATGCAAGAGAATTATAGGATAAGGGACAAATAGGAAATCTTTATAAATCTGACATGTTTTGCTTTTATTAGCACTTGAGATGTGGAGGTTTATTTTCCACGAGGGTCAGCCAGGTGAAGATGAGAGGAGGAGCACGTTGCTCTACCCCAGAGCCAAGAAATCGGCTGTATTTATGTTGGCTGCGGTAGCATCGTAGCCGGTTGGCAATATCTTTTGGTTGATGACTAAAAATTAACTTCCACATTTTGACTGTACACATGGGTTTCATTTGGACACCATGTGTATTTAAAGTAGTTTCCGGTTATTATTTTTAGTTAGGAGGACTTGTGTATGTTTAGATTTCATTTGTTTACTTTTTGTGTATCGTTCTCTGAAAAAAAACGCTGAGTCACCGGAAGTTAATGGCATTCGGACATTTGAGTAAGCAGCAGTAACTTTCGGCCGTGTGCGATATCCTTAACCGTGCTTTCAAATTGTTTTCATGCAAAAACAATTGTGTTTTTCCAATTTTTGGCACTGTCAGAACCACCACCGGGTAATTTTACGTAGTCCTGTGAAGTTTTGTTGAAATCCATTGAAAAATGTAGGAAATACGATCACATATATAAACGATCAGACACACACAATCTGTATTTTATAATAAGTAAGATGTAAATGCATGGAAAATCAAGAAGAAAGGTATTATCAGTGGTCAGGAATGAATGCAAGCATTACTGATAGAATAAGTCTATTATATGTATAATGTAAATGCATTGCTAATGATTTTACTATAAAAATGCATGGAAAATCAGGAAGGAAGGGATTGTCAGTGGTCAGGAATGAATGCAAGCATTACTGATTGAATAGGGCTATATATATATATATATATATATATATAAATAAATAAAATGTAAATACATTGGTAATCATTTTACTAGAAAAATTAATTCACATTTTTGCTTCTTCAATTCTCACATAGCCTAGTTGTGGTTTATAATTTTTTAACACCCTCACACACACTCACATATACATACATACATACATGTGCGTATGTGTGTGCGTATATACACTAATAATATACATTTTATTCCCTACTATTTGATACTACTCCGAGTTTCATGCACGTGGCAATCATCAGTAAAAGAAGTAAAAGAAAAAAAACAATAAAAGAAAACTGGTGTTCTATGTCTAAGTTACCAAGATAGACTTATCAGTCTTCCCAGCATCACAACTCTGAAATGGATAAAGTTCGAGCTGCTGTTTAAGTTTAATGCTACTGCAATCATCCGGCAACCAGAATATATATGAAGGCTGCTAAAAAGTTCTTAGTCTAATGTATTTCCCAAAATCTGAATGAAAAATTATATAAGAAATTTTTTTTAAAATCCTTTATTGGTTGGGCTGAAAACTTTTCAGCATAAGCTGGCATTTTATATAAGGTCTTATTTGAGCAAATGTAATAATATAGGCCTAGTTAAGCAATCTTTTTTTTTTTTTCCATTTCCAGGACAAAGACTTTTATCATGCGATATTTTCTCAGCCTAAATATGTTCTGACAAACTCTCTTATGGCACAATATAAATTCACTTCAATTGATATCAATACATTTATAAACTTGTAAAATCTATATCTCCTGGGCTGTACTTATGTGCACAACCTTGTTGACTCTTGTTTATTGAGTTGTTAATCTTACTACTGCCCTACTTTTATTAAAAGACAACTGTATACAGCCTTTTATCACATTGAGAAACTGTTCTATACAGAATGATGTGGGAGGGTACTGGGGAGGGGGGGATTCTCAGTTCCCTGCTTGGTCAAGTGAGTAATTCTTGGAAAAAAAAAAACAAAAAAAAAAAAAACAAACTTGAGTGGTTAGAGTTTAGCATATCTTTGGATTAAACACGCAATTGTTTTTAAGACTGAAAACCGAACCGACAAAGAAAGTAAAAAAAAAAAATCTTTAGAAGCAGAAATAAAAATACAGATGAGGGGAGAGACTGAAGTGAAAAGTTATCAGCCTGACCAAAAAGCTCTTCCTGATGTTTGATCCTTTGATCTTATTTTGAAAAGTGGGTCAAATTGAGAACTTTTCAGCATCCCCTTGCAAATATGTATATACAGAGTGATTGAAAAGTAACTCCCTATTTTATGCACGATAGACTCTCCCGTCTAATTATAATTTTTACAAGAGGGGAGAGTCCATCATGCATAAAATAGGGAGGTTACTTTTCAATCACCCTATAGATCTGGGATAGAAATGAACAGACCTCGCTTTCTGGTTTTGTTAGAGCTCAAAAGTGTCTACACACCCTTGTGGGTGATGAATTACTTTCCACCCTAAGACCCCTTTTCCATAGACGAAAGGTTGCAAACAGTTTCCATAGCAAATATCCTGATAAACTACATTCCTCAGTATCATCAGTTCTGATCATCACAGCTAAGAGCCGTCATACCACTGGAACAAACTATCCTCTTTCCCTTCATATTCCATTGATAAGGAGGAAGTTCCACTCAGTTTCTTTTGATGAACTTTTACTTTGTGGAATGGACTCCCAAGAGGATGCTTTCTTCAATCACATACAATCTTTATTTCTTTAAGTCTAGACTTAACGGTTATCTTTCATATTTGCATAAACTGAGCTTCCTACCTCCTACTATTACAATCATACAGCAACCTTATTCAGTAATGCTTTGCTTTGACAGTCTCTTGGGCCTTGCTTTGGGTGAACATTAGTAAAACAAAAAAAAAGTTGTAGATAGAGAATTGGAATATCCTTCTTTTATTTTTTATAAACAGAAAGCAACTTTGTGGCAAGATGTTTTTAAGTGAGAGAATTGTTAAGACGTAATTTCTTTGATGGTCATGTGGCAAAATCGGAGGGATATGTATTAAACTTAACAGCCAAATGACAAATTGGAAATTGGCATTTGAAAGTCAATCCTACATTTGTAACAATGACAACAATAAAATCAACTTTGAATAATCAGAAGGAATTCAAAGTGGAACTGCATATAAATTAAGTCATGCATGACTGATGTATCCATTTACAACAAGCAAGTCATCATAATTCAGGCCGGCTTTTCATAGTGACTTGACAAAATTCCGATTACAAAAAAAAAAAAAAAAAAAAAAATGTCTGAACAAGCTGACAAAATAAATAATTGACAAAATTATTTTATAAATAAGAAAATTTATTTCTAGTGGGGTGAAAGAAACAGAATTGCTAAAATGAATTGGAAATCTGACTCAGAGTGTGAATATTTAGAAATAAATAAAGCTTTTTTTTTTTTAAAATATACTATTATAATTGTATTTGTCCTTTCTTTCATTAGTTAACACAACCATTACGCTTTGCCAATACTTCATAAATAATGGATTATTCCGTTTTTATTACATGGAAAGAAAAAAGACATATCAGACACACTACTTGGTTTCAATGTAAAAAATGAAAGAAAGAAGTGCTTAACGTATCCTGCTAATACCTCATAAATAATGGGCTATTTCGCTTTGATTGTGTGGGAAGACAAAATACATTTCAAAGTTGCTAATTGGTTTTAGTGAGAAAATGAAAGAAAGGAAGACAGAAGTGGTTAACATCTGTTTCAGCAAATTGAAAAAAGTTGTCAATTTCAAATCTTTTCATTTGTACTCCCTTACTTCTTAAAATAACAACCTGTATTCAAGATTGTTATTGCAATATTTTGTTATAGTTGTTAAGCTCAAATATTTATTGAAGATATTTTTTTGTAGAACTCACCATGACTGAAGAATTAAGATTCATCACAATATTAAAAAAGGAAAACCGTGAAATTTTTAGAGGAAAAGACTAGTAATAATAATAATTACCACTTAATTAATTTCTTAAGTTTCACTTTGAAGTATAGATCAGAGACAAGAGTCCAGCCTGCCGATCTTTATTTCAGGGTGAAAATCAAACTGTGGCAAGTATACTCATGTGTGTGTATATCTGTGTATATAAATGTAGATCTGAGTCTTTCATTTATCCATGCGTCCAGTGTGATATCTATCTATCTCTCTCACATTATATATATATATATATATATATATATATATATATATGGAGAAAATGTATGACAAACAAAGTGGGAAACACCTACTTGTGACGCATTTTGTCCTTCAGAACTTATTGAACTAAATTTGTTGAGTTGGTAGGACCATGTAAACGCACGAACAAGAGATATTTTTTAGAGTTTTTTGTATTATTTTTTCTTTTATATCTAGCTGAATTCATTTAGTCTTTTTCTTTTCCATCACTTTTCTTATTAGATATTCCATGCTGTGATGATAGAAATCTCCAAGAATGGTGAAATGTTTCATGACAAAGGGTGCAAATTTACTGTAGATAACCTTGCAATCAAGGCACTTTCTAGTCATTTACATCATAGTGAATTGTTTTCTCCATTTTTTATGTCAGAATTGTGGTCAGTCTCATTACAGTCGGCTACCAATGCATTTGACGTATTGTTTTGTAAAATATCCCTTTTGTGTTCATATAATCTTTTATTTAGATTCCTTGAGGTTTCTCTGATGTATTTTTTGTAACAATTATTACATGTGATGGAGTAAGCTCTTCTTTCAGGTTTTAGCATATTCTTTTGTTTAGTATTGATTAAATCTTTTATTGTTTTGGATGTAATAGCAACAAATCTAAGGTTGAGTTTGGATAGATTCTTTTCAATTGTAAATGTGATAGTCTTGTCATTACATGTGTCATTGTATCAACATAACAAATTTAGTCGAATGAAGTGATGAAGGATGAAATGCGTCACAAATAAACTTTTTCCACTTTGTCGTACATTTTTCTCAATATTGTTCTTGATATATATATATATATATATATATATATATTTTCTGTTATGAAATGGATTAAGTCTGACAATTATTTAATAAATTTTCAGTAATTCAATTACTGAAAATATTTTACTTAATTACTTAATATACTAATCATAATTCAAACTTTGATAACCAGATGCTGCTCTGTTAATGAATGGTAATACCACATCAGGCTATATGACGGTTCCCATAAGGGTTACAGGTTTGAATAATTGTTGGACTTAATCCATTTCATATATATATATATATATATATATATATACTAGCAGCATGGACTGGCTTGCCTGTGCTTTATACAAAAATTGTACGACTCATACAGCAATCGCTATCACTTGACTTAAAATATTTTTGCCCTTCCTTGCCTTTAAAAAAGTGCCCTTTGCCGTGCTGATGTTGCTACATGCCTTACTTCTTGCCTATCAAACACTGTGAATTTTTTCTAAGCTCTATACTAAACATTAAATCTGTTACGAAAAAAGAACTAAACAAAATGAACACGAAACGATCAGCTTTAAAAAAGGACTCGTAACTGGAAAAACCAAATGAAAAAAGAATGTTAACAACAAATACTTTTTCACACCCAACCCAGTTCTGCAGAATCAGCATCAACGTTGAGTTTAAGCAAGCGAATGAGCCAATTGAAGTAAAGTGTCAGGCAGATTTAAATTTTTCCCATTTGTGACGAATGCAGCTATCATTTTTTTTGTATGCTAGTTAACATTCGTGTCAGTCAGCTGTTGGCTCTCACGCTGGCCAATAGAATCTTCCTGCCTATTCGTGGCAGCCAGCTATAGGCTCTTGGTCTGGCCAGTAGAAAATGGCCGCAAACTACATGAAAAATCGATTATTTCCACTATCGATGGGAGTTGGGAAATGCAAAATTGGTCTTGGCCTTCCCACTAACTTGGAGTATGTGCATGTAAATTTTGGTGCAAATCCGTCGAAAATTGCGGCCGTGTATTCATTAGACACACACATCCTGCCTTATATATATATATATATATATATATATATATATATATATATATATATATATATATGAATTTCTGGGATGAGGAGTTAGCATTAATCATACTATTTACATTCAGATTATTGTCCTTATCTTTGTTTATTGTTCTTCAGGTTTATATCAATCTGGTTAAACTACAAGGAATTCTGAACCAAACCCTTTATTTAAACTACAGGGGTCCGGGGGGGGGGTGTCTAGACTTTTGTTGTTCCATTATGCATGTCTCAGGATATCTTATCTAGTTCTTATTTTTAGTACTGCTCACTAATTGCTTGCCTGTTTCCACTGAGTCCAAGTACACATGACTCAACCCAGGGATTGAACTCACAATTAGCATGTCACCAAATTTACAAAGCAACACTTTAATCCACTAGGCTATTGTTCAATCAGACAATTCCTATTCTCTGTGGTGAACCTGAAGCCTTAAACCTAACCTGCCTGCTGATTAGTGCTCTATGCTGTCTGTCATTTGTCATTCTTGCTTTATTAGTGGTTCCCATATTGTATTTATTTCTATGCTAGGCCTACTAAGGAGATCCTCATAACCTAGCATATGTGCTGATTCTTTCAAACATTTAACTCTATGTTCTTGCTTGTCCAGTATTTTCACTTCATTACACAGGGGCTGATGAGTACACTTTTTCCTCCATACATGATTAGCTAAGGAGAAATCTGTGTGTGTGTTATTTTTATATTATAAATAAATATAAAAAACAAGAAACAAAACAAACACACAGATTTCACTTTCATTCAGAGTTGAAGATGCTTATCTAAGGCAGGTGAAACCCATTAATAAAAATGTTTTCCACTTTGATTTCCCCATTTTTGTTGTTTGGATTCTATATCCTACACACACACACACATATAAAATCAGCATAGCTGACACCAACCTCCAGGAGAGGGACAAGTTGCTCCCTCTCAAGCTAACATTCTCAGTTGACACAAAGTAGAAAGACTATATTGAATCAATTGCTAGGTCAGCAGATAAGAAAATTGGATCACTGTGATATGCTAGAAAATTTTTCTCTTCTGAATCTATCTTACCTATCTATAAGTCTACAATTCATCCATGCTTTGAATATTGCTGCCACATATGGTCCAGTGCTCCTGCTATATATTTAGAGATTCATGATAAAATCCAAAGAGGAATCTGCAATGTTTCTCTCCAGAATCTATCTTACATATTTATAAGTCTACCATTCATCCATGCTTTGAATATTGCTGCCAAATATGGTCCGGTGCTCCTGCTATATATTTAGAGATTCTTGATAAAATCCAAAGAAGAATCTGCAATATTATTGGTCCTGACTAGGTATCTCAGCTTCAGTCACTTTCCTACCACCATAAAATTGCTTCCCTGTGTCTTTTTTATAAATACTTTCATGGTAATTGTTCTGGTGAGTTTTTCACTATAGTACCTAGACTTAAGCATTACTAAATTGGCAATAAGTTCTCACCACTTTACAGTTGAGCTGGCTAGATGTAACTAAATTCTATGCTAATAGTTTCTTTTTTTGCTTGTGGAACTCTCTTCCAGCTCTATGCTTTGCAGCCAATGTTGACCATCAAATATTTAAATGCAATGCCAATCGCTATCTACTGCTTCCCGATTACTCTATCTTTCTTGCTCCATAATAATGTTTTCTGTTTTCTAATTCTCTCACACTCTGTAACCCCCTTGTGTCTTAGTGGCTTTACTGCCTTGCATGGGATGAACTTGCTTAAAATTACATATATTTTATAGAGCAAAAAGTCCAAAATTACCTCATGTGGGTATAGTCTATTTCAGATTAGCACAACCATATGCCTGTCATCCTCAGCCCTCGACTGACTGTCTTGGAATATGGGTTATTAATTTAGTTTAGATAGCAGACAGTAAGAACATATAGCGCTATTTAAGAGGATGCCTTAGTTAGGATGTTTGAGTTGGTGACAAGGAGATGGAAGTTTATTCATGGCCAAAGCCTTTATTTGTATGTAAATGAATTTGGGTTCCTGCTAGTGGATGAAGGATTAGTGCCAGTCTGAAAATAGACAACACCTACATGAGGTAATTTTGGATTTTTTGCTCTATAAATTATATGCTGTTATAATAAATACATTGAGCTCTCACTGTGGATCAGTTTTAATATCTGATATTACTAGGATCCACTTGTATTACATACCAACAGATCTATTACCTGTACTATATATATATATATATATATATATATATACACACACACACACACACAAGTATAGTATCGGTATAGATGGAATAAAATTCCACTTCTTAAAAGAGTGCTCAATACATAGTAGAGCAAATAGTATTCATTCAAATTTTTGAATAAAGACTATATATATATATATATATATATATATATATATATATATATATAGATAGATATATACACACACTTTTTATTTTAGGATATTACATCAAAAACATGTGAAAATGCTACACAAATGCAATCATGTTTCAATGTGTATTAACACACCTCATCAGGCCTTAATAAATAACTGGTGAGTAGACAATTGAGATTTAAAAACGACATACAACCTCTTTTCATGAGAAAAGGAAGAAAAAAAAAAAACGGTAAGAAAGAAATATACAACATACCCCCCCTTTTCCTGAGAAAAGGAAGAATAAGAAAAAGAGTAAGAAAGAAAAGAGAGAGTATAGTAGCAGGATTTGTTTTGTTTTTATTCAGATCAACCAATCAGAATGGCCAATGCTAAGTTCAAAGTAAGGGGAAAAAAAAAAACGAAAGTTAAGAAGCAATCATATGTAAGAGGTCATGACCCACTGATTTAGAATTGTAGATGACATCTACATGTAATTTTCAATACGGAATATTGGTCTACTTTTGTATCGAGCTCTCTTTTAAATTGAATGTTACAAACATTGGAATTAGATTCTATTTATTCTCATTTCACATGGATATATATCTATGTGTGTGTGTCTGTGTGTAAAAATAGATAGCTGCTTGGTATTTCGTAGGGCCATTTTCTAGCGTGGCCAGCTGACCCTTGTTGCAGATGTCTTTTCAGGTACACCTTGTGTTTCATCAACACCTACACAGCCCATCTGTGGTTTATCCTGCAAAAATGCTGAATAGATCATAGTTTCTTGACCAGAATGCATAATCTATGCTGATCAACGATTTGAATAAGGCCAGTATGCTCAAACCCTCACTCACAGTGACTTGCTTACATTTGACACAGATATAAAATTGAAGGATTTAATGTGAATCAATGCAATTCCACTTTGGCATATGGTTTATCTGAAGAAATTGGTTGGTAAAATGAAACGGTTAACCTTCCATTGTTTGGAAATTGATAACGGATACTAAAGTTATGTTATTTAATATGGAAGCTTGACAAGTTTTGGGCAATTTTCATTGAAAGCACATTCTATTTCTTTCTGAATTCCTTGATGATGTCTGGAATCGTCTTAATACATGAAAAGTGGACAAGAGTGTAATGAAATTCTTATTTCTTTGGAATAGGAAAGAGGTATAAGGTTTCTGCCTTAAGGGACACAAATATTCAAAATGGACACAACCCTTTCACAGTAAGTTACAGTTATCTGATGCTAATAAATGGAAATTTAGAGGGGAAAAAAAAAAATTCTTTCTTGAATATCTGTGCCACTAAAATCATGTACAACAAAGAGTAGAGTTCATGTCTAAACTATCTGCTATATACAAAATATTTTCTCAAAATGGTGCCAAATTCTCAAATGAATCCCTTATATCTGAAAGAAAACCGAAATTCCATCAGATTTCATAGACTATAGAATCACAAAGAACTTCACCAAATGACAAAAACCATATCACTTGAAGACATCCAACAATTAACATGGGTGTCACATGAAAATTTAAGGGAAAATAATGACATAAAATGTTAATTTTCCACACTACCTTAAAAAAAAATTTGAAAGTCACTTTCCCACCGCATGAAACTGGTCATCCCTATTTTTTTCCTCATCATTAGATCTGGCATTTTCACCCTCAATCCCTTTCCCATGGCCATAATGTAACTTCCCTGTACCTTTTCTATAAATGCTTTCATGGTAACTATTCTGATTAACTTTTCTCTATGATAACTAGACTCTATGAATTTAAGTGCAGTACTACGAGGGAAAGTAAAAAGCTATCTGCACCCTTGTCTAAAGATATCTTATGGCAAAAGTGCAGATAATTTTTGACTAAGCCTTGTCGATTGGCAGCAAGGTCTTATTATTTACAGTTGAAATGGCTAAATGTAACCGGAACTTCTATGCTAACAGTTTCTTCACTCGCACTTCTTGTTTGTGAAAGTCTTTTCCAGTTTCTTGTTTTACAATCAGGATTGATTTTCAAAAATTTCAATGCAATGTCAATTGTTATCTTCTGTCTTCTTAATTCCTCTTCTTTTATTGTCCTTTCCCCTCACTAAAGTCTTCTAATTCTCTTTCACTCTTCTTACTTTCCAGTCAACTTTGATCTTCAAAAATTTCAATGCAATGTCAATCGTTATCTTCTGTCTTCTTAATTCCTCTTCTTTTATTGTCCTTTCCCCTCACTAAAGTCTTCTAATTCTCTTTTATTCTTCTTACTTTCCAGTCAACATTGATCTTCAAAAATTTCAATGCAATATCAATCGTTATCTTCTGTCTTCTTAATTCCTCTTCTTTTATTGTCCTTTCCCCTCACTAAAGTCGTCTAATTCTCCGTCACTCTTCTTACTTTCCAGTCAACTTTGATCTTCAAAAATTTCAATGCAATGTCAATCGCTATCGTCTGTCTTCTTAATTCTTTTACTGTTCTCGCTCTTTAATAGTGTTTTTTTTCATATTCTCTTAAACACAGTAACCCCTTGTATCTTAGTGGCTTTACTCTCTTGCTGGGGGTGAAATGATAAAAATAATACCAAAAAACAATACTAAAGCATTCAATAATGGTGGACATAGGAAATCTATTTTCCTGAAAAACTGTTTTAAGAGAAAGATTTTCATTTTTCAATTTCAATCAATAGTAACGCTGTTTGGTCATTAAATGTCGAATGTTTCTTATATGGAAATGGTTAATCACACCAGTACCATTAATGCAATGGTTTTACTTTAAATTGGATAAATTTAATTCATAGTTTTACCTTTTCATTTTTATTATCATCAATCTCTTTTCCCCATATAATCAGTGAAGTTAAGCAATGTTGAACCTGGTTAGTACCTAGATGAGAGTCAGCTTGCAAATACAACATGCTGTAAGCATGGATGTATGGGTGGAGTAATAGATAATGGCTCAGGATTGTTAAATTGTTAATCGGAAATCTGAGTGTCAATTCCAGTTGGGTTCGTTATATGCGCAAATACTCTTGGCAAAGGTATAAATTAACCTCTTCTCCTACAGCTATCTGTTAAATAGTAAGACGTATATCACTAAATTATCATTATCTCAAAAAAAAAAAAAAATTCCTACAATATAAAAATATTTTCTGGCTTTAAATAACCTGCAAAAGGTTGATAAGCTGTAAAAAATGAAACGATCAATGAAATCCTGATTAGCTACACATTTTAGATTTATTTACATTCTCTTAAATATAAATGTATAGAAACTATCATGAAAACAAAAATGAGGGTCCCGTTTATATAGGTTTTAATATAGAATTGATCCCCCATTTTATATCCACATTATAATTTCTTGTAGGCATGTCTTTTAGATTTATTTACATTCTCTGGAATATAAATGTATAGTAAATTCCGTGGCCATAAAGTGAGGGATCAGTTTATGTATTGATTGTATTACAGAATTGATCCCCCATTTTATATCCACATTATAATTTCTTGTAGGCATGTCTTAGATTTATTTACATTCTCTGGAATATAAATGTATAGAAACTACAGTGACCACAAAATGAGGGATCAATTTATATATTGATTGTAATATAGAATTGATCCCCCATTTTATATACCCTTTACGATCTCGTTTGTTTATCAAATTCTGATTAGGTATGAATCTGCATTTCTTCCCCCTAGTTGTAGTTTAATTAGTACGACTTGTATCACTAAATCATTATCTAAAAATAAAAGCCTATTCTTACAATCTAAAAATATTGTGCTGGCTTTAAATAACCTACAAAGACTTGATAAGCTGTAAAAACAAAATCAATCAATATTGAATTAAGTTTTACAGCATAATGATTCACTTCCAGAAGTTCCAAAAATAAATTTATTTGAAACTGAAGTGTGGAATTTTTATGTCTTAGGAGTTGTAATAAAATCATTGCTTGGTGCTTGTGGCTGTTTCCATAGCAAAAGCCAACACTATTTTCATCAAGCGAAATATTTATGTCCAATAAATGTGGAGAATGACTAACCATTGTAACAAATTGGGAGTAACAGAGAAAGATAAACAAGAGGCTCATGCTTGCACTTTATCGATAAATTCCCAGATAAATTGAATTAGAAATGAATTGGCCAGAGAAATGGCTGAGGAGTTGCATCATTTCTACTGATACCATGAGTCTGTGTTCAAAGTCAAGAAATAGACACTCTTCTATACAATTTTTCTACCTTTACTTTCCTCTCATTTTAGTGGATCATGCAAATAGCAGTGTTCTTATATACTCCGATCTGTGAAAAAGAGAAAATGTTTATATATATATATATATATATATATATATAAAATTGTGTATTTAAGCAGCAATCCTTCATTTATACATGTTTCATTAAAGATGATAGACAAGGTAGTGCAATTAAGCCTTTTATTTAATTTTTCTTGTGTTCGTACAAATGTTTTCTTTTCTGGACACAGAGTGTTCAAATGTTCTATAATTTTGAGTGCTTTCGGCTACACTTTTAGCCATTATCAAGGATGATTTTATTTTTGCTCTTTAATTGGGTGTATGGGTTGTGTGTATGTTTCTAGAGTTATAGAGATGTTTTATTTTCCAAACATTGCACATCGTAGCTGTGTTCATAGTTAATATTATTAAGTGTTGGCTTTTTCTTTTTTATTATTAAGGCTTCCATTAATTTTAATCTTTTTTTTTACATGTGGATAAGGTTATGCTTGTATTTTCTACTAGTATCTTTCGAACAGAGTCTGGTAAGTTTGTAAGTTTTCTCTCTCCATAATAATGTTTTTTCTTTTTTTCATATTCTTTCAGACTTAGTAACCCTTGCATCTTAGTGACTTTATTGCCTTGCTTGGGGTAAAATGATTAAAAAAATATATATAATTTTTTGACTATTCACAATCACTCTACTCAATAGATTGCTGGAAAATTTTATTTTTAACTATATTATGGTAGCAGTCTTTGGGAAATTTTAGTAAGTGGATGATAAAAAAAAAATACTGTAAAGAAAAAGAGGAGAAGTAAAGTATAACATTTACTTCAAGCAAAAAATAGAAGGGAGTTGTGGAGAGCCATGATCATGGCACATAGAGAATGAGAGAGATCAGTTGAACAAATTTAGGAGAATTGTGAGAGGTTGAAGATTATGTGAAAATAAAAATCTACTGGAGGCAGGAGTGACATCTATCTCCATTGCCTTTACTAACGGACATCAAAATGGAAGAGAAGATAAACTGACATGACGGCCATCTTGGTTTATTTTTATCACTTCCGAGGGTGTAAAGAGAGCAGTGGACTAGAAGAGGTCTATGGTTAATCAGGCGTGTCTATTACTATCAAGTGTTAAGCAAAGCCAGTTACTGCTTTCTCTGTTAAGAGAAAGTGTTAAATTATCAAAATATTTAGATGCATTTTTTTTTTTTTTTTTTTTTTTTTTAACTTTTCATCAAATTTAATTTAGTTCATGATTGGTAAAAGATTTTATTCCCCAAGTATATAAAGTTAGACAAGCATTAAAAGATTGTTTTTTGACTGGGCAATACAAATATTTGGGGTGGGGTTGTATATATTACCAATATGATGAT
Source organism: Acanthosepion lycidas (assembly GCA_963932145.1). Lineage (NCBI taxonomy): Eukaryota > Metazoa > Mollusca > Cephalopoda > Sepiida > Sepiidae > Acanthosepion > Acanthosepion lycidas. The sequence goes on along the minus strand of OZ010607.1, from coordinate 72,976,121 downwards.
TGCCACATCTTACTCAGATGAGAGCTACCTCATGACCCTTCAAATGAATTGTAATGGCTTCTGTCTTTCAATGTCCATGGCCCCTAAGTCGACTCTTCAGCCCAGTATTCCATTTCATAGGTATTATGCATATATGACAGGTAAATTCTGAATCCTTGATTGGCTCATTCATTTTTATGGCTTATCAACCCTTTGCAGGTTATTTAAAGCAAGAAAATATTTTTTTTAGAGTGTAAGAATTTGGGGGGAGATAATAATGATGATTTAGTGATACAAGTCCTGCTAATTAACCCATAGCTGGAAGGAGAAAAGATGGATTCATACCTAACCAGAAATTGATAAACAAACAAGAAATAGTAATGTGCATATAAAATGGGGGATTAAGTATATATTACAATCAATATATAAACTGATCCCTCACTTTGTGGCCACGGTAGGTTCTCTGCATTTATATTCCAGAGAATGTAAATAAAAGACATGGCTACAAATTATAATGCGGATATAAAGTGAGGGATCAATTCTATATTACAATCAATACATAAACTGATCCCTCACTTTATGGCCATTCTAGTTTCTATATATGTATATTCTAGAGAATGTAAAGAAATTTAAAATGACATGCTGACAAGAAATTATGTGAATATAAAGTGAGGGATCTATTCTGTATTGCAATCCATATATAAACTGATCTCTCACTTTGTGGCCATGGTAGTTTCTATACATTTATATTCCAGCAAATGTAAAAAGACATACCTGTGTAGATAATCAGTATACTTTTGATTGATTGATTTTTTTTTTTTTTCTACGGTTTATCAACCCTTTGCATGTTATATAACGAACACAACTGGAACTGGAACTTGGCTTACCAATTAATAATTATGAGCCATTATCCACGACAGCACCTGCACATCCAAGCTTACAGCCCCTGGTATTTCTAAGCGGTTACCCATCAAGGTGCTGAACAGAGTCAACATTGTTTAACTTCGGTTATCATACTGGAAACAGTGTTTAAATGTGACTGTAAACCTTTGATTGGATCTGCCTGCTCTTTAACTCACATGTGTGCCAGTACGCGTCTTCTCAGTCCAGTTTTGATGCAAAAAAACACAGGTATTGTTGGCAGCATGATAAAGAACGTGAGCACAGTTGGCTCAATTCTGCTTGTTATGATGATACAAACCTATATACAGACAAACCTCTCATTGACAAACTAATAGGTATAGGGAGGGATGGTTCATTAAAGCAGATTGTCCGTAGCTAGGATTATTTTTCAGTTATAAAAACTACTATAGTAACTACCAGTAGTTATTATAATGTAAATGCTATAAACGTGTATATACAGCATAATTAAATATATACTTAATTTAATCAAAATACCAAAAATAATAGATTTCTTGCAGCTACTTTCTCATGCACGTGCTCATGTATCATACTTTATATACTGTACACTTGTCTTTGTTTACAATTGAAAAGCCCGCCACCAAGCGGTCACTTTGAGAACTAATATGACTCGTTCTACTAAGCCCATAAATTATGAAATACATCAGACTAATAAGAGGGATGGGTTGGCTGTTAAAGCTGATTGTCCGGAGATAGGAAAAGATTATTTTTGAATTATAAAACCACTATAGTAACTACCAGTAGTTATGATCATAATGTAAATGCTACAAACATGTATATACAGCATAAATAAATATATACTTAATATAGATATATTAATCAAAATAACAAAAATAATAGATTTCTTACAGCTACTTTCTCATGCACGTGCTAATGTATTGTACTTTATATACTGTACACTTGTCTTTGTTTACAATTGAAAAGCCTGCCACCGCCGCCTAGCAGTCACTTTGTGAACTAATATAACTCATTCTGCTAAGCCCGCAAATTTTGAAATACATCGCTGATGATTTGGAAGTTTTTAGCCTGCATATTTTGTCCGTTGCATCGGAAGAGATGAGAGGTTTGTCTGTACTCCAATAAGTTCATACCTTAATGAAAAAAAACATTTTACACAATGTGTGTGTGTGTGTGTGTGTGTGTGTGTGAGAGATAGAGAGAGATAGAGAGAGAGAGAGATAATATAAAGATTACAGCAATTGCATGAAAGCAAGAAAATATTTTTTTTAGAGTGTAAGAATTTTGGGGGAGATAATAATGATGATTTAGTGATACAAGTCCTGCTAATTAACCCATAGCTGGAAGGAGAAAAGATGGATTCATACCTAACCAGAAATTGATAAACAAACAAGAAATAGTAATGTGCATATAAAATGGGGGATTAAGTATATATTACAATCAATATATAAACTGATCCCTCACTTTGTGGCCAGAGAGAGAGAGATAGAGAGAGAGAGAGAGAGATAATATAAAGATTACAGCAATTGCATGAAACTCAAAATCCTGTTATCGGCATTGGATATTATGTATATTCACTAACATATATATATACACACACTAGTTTTAACCTGTGAAAATCTCATGGTTTTTCTATTTGAAATTTCTGATGAATCTTAATTCTTCAGTTAATGATTGAATCGGCTAATGGCAAGTTCTACGAGATATCTGTAGAAATTCCCATATTCCATCATTTTATATTTGAGCTTAACTGTAACAAAATATTACAATCACTCTGTAGTCCTCTACTTAGAGTGGATCTTGGGCCTTGTACAAAGTGAACATCATTGTAAAAAAAATTAAGAACTACAAAGGAGAGGACGTTGTAGAGAGCCATGATCGCCTACGTCCTGAAGGGACACGGCACAAAGAAGAAGGAGCTTGAGTAAATGGATGGTGGAACAAGGTCTAGAAGAAACAACAAAAAGAAAAAAATTATTAAGAGCTATAAAGGAGAGGAAGTTGTGGAGAACCATAATCGTTTATGTTCTAAGGGGAAATGACACATAAAGAAGGGCAGAGCAGTACAATGGGTAAAGCAGAAAGGTTACCAAAAGGAATTAAAGATTTCTTTTTCTAAGAGGATCTTTTTGCGGGAGATGCTTTTTTTTTTAAAAGAGAGGGTGAGTGGGGTAACTGGAGAACTATACTTATTCATGTGTAACAAAAGTTGCGGAAAAAAAAAAGAATTGAGTTAATCTGGCAGTGCTTGGCCAATAGTCAAAACAATGATCTTGCAGCCAATGTTTAGACAAGTTGTATTCAGATTTACCAAAATAACCTCAAAATGATTCTATAATCATTCCAGTGAAGTCCTTTACATTTTGAAAAACCTTACAACTGCCAAGGTAAGCTAAAAAGATAGCAGTAGTCAACAATTAAAACAAAAACGAACAGCAAATGAAAAAAAAGGAGAAAAGAAGAGTGGGGAAAAAAAGAAGAAGAAAGGCAACTGTCCTTTTGACTTTTAATGCATGACTAGCTCCTTTCAAGGTTAACAATGAGAGTAGCAGCTTTGTGGTTGTCAGCAATGAGGATAATCCTGAGTTTCAGTCAAAATTATGACCAGATTAATATTTGCTTTGTTAAACTAAAACATAGGTATTTACACTACATCATTTACATTGTTCAGACTATTGTCCTCATCTTTATTTTTATGTTCACAATGTTTCAGCTGTTGCATGCTCTAGCCTTTTTCAGGTTATATACACTGGAATTTTGAACTGAATTCCTTATTCATTCAATGGCAGATAAATTGCTCTAATTCCCCATGCCATGCCTTTTTTTGGATATAGTTAATTCCCTTTTAGTAATTCAACTCTCCAAGATTTTGTTCCCTCTGTTGTGGCCAGGAATAAGTGATCCAAAAAGTGACTTAACTCAAAGAGTTTTGAGTTCAATACCTTGCCACAGTCAAGGGAACAAAAACTTCAGTTACTAAAGGGAATAAACTTAAACTGCGATATCCAAAAAAGGCATGGCATGTGGAATTAGCACAATCTACTCTGGTAGACTAAATAAAGGGGTCACTTTGATATTCCGACATACAGCACTTAAAGAAGGCCAGGAGCTGAAATGTTGTGAATGTGGCAATGAAAAGGAAGATAACAGTTTGAATGATGTAGCGCAAATAGTTACAATAACTTGTCTCAGAAATATAGATAGATGCTAAAACATAGCTGCATAGAAAAAGAGAGATATTATTCTTCTTGCCACTTCTGCTACATGACTGCCTCGTATCAAGGTTAACAATGAGTGTAACAGCTTTGTCATCATTTAGAAAACTAATCTTCTCTTTGTTGTTACTATAATAATATTTTGGCTGCTGGCCTCTGGCCATCTTCAGGTAACAGAAGTGGCAAAAAGACTAATACGTTTAAGGCTCACTATTTACATTATTTGGACTATTGAACTCAGATCAGTTAGATCGAGTGTAAGGACCCAAAGAGGGTGAGTTCAATACCCGGTTAAGGCAATGGAGAACTTGGAGAGTGGAATTAACAGGAGATAACTGATAACTGACATCCATTAAACAAGGCACTTGGAACTAGAACAGTCTACCCCAGTGAGTGAAATAAAGGGTTCAGTTCGACATTCCAACCACCTGAAGAAGGCCGGAGAGTACAACAGCTGAAACATTGTAATAAATATGGCAACATAGATGAGGACAATAGTCCGAATAATGTAAATAGTGTACATAATACCTCATCTCAGAAATACAGACAGATACTGAAGGGTGATAAATATGGCAACAAAGATGACGACAATAGTCTGAATAATGTAAATGGTGTACATAATACCTCATCTCAGAAATGTAGACAGATACTGAAGGGTGATAAATATGGCGACAATTATGAGGACATTAGTCTGAATAATGTAAATAGTGTACATAATACCTCATCTCAGAAATATAGACAGATACATTTAAGACTCTCCATATTCTGTCTCTACTGATATAGTCATAATACCATCAGATTATCTCTTAGCTATTGGGGTGATCTTCAGTTGAACTTACATTTTTTAGGAAATAAATATCCCAAGAGAAAGAAAGTCTATGATTTCAATGAATTTTGACCTTATTATGCCTTTGTTTTAAGAAATAGGCCATTTTATGAGTCAAATTTAAACAGGGGGAAGAGATGAAAGGCTATCATTTATCTCAAACAACTTAACCTCTGACCTGCAAGGGGCAAAGTACTTGACAAATGATTCGAATTGCCAGATCTATTTTCACTGCAGATAAAAAATTGTTGCATTTAAATATATTTTCTTAATTATTTTCACTTATCTCAGTAGAGCTAATATTTTTTTAATATTAAGGAAACAAGGCTGTTTTACATGTAGAACGTGAAAAATGAACAAAGTGATGCATATTGACACAATGATATCTTTAGACTAATATCCTCATTTTGGTTGAGTTAAAACAATTAAAAGGAGGCTAAAGAAATTATTGTGCAACTAGCTGAAATACCCATCTACATAGGGCAATGGTTCCCAACTGATTTTGGACTATGCCCCACTTTAGTATTACTAAAATTCTGGTGCCCCAACCCTGTATTATTTAATTCTTACATATTCAAAATTTTACTGCAATTCACATGAAGGAAGCTTAAAAACCCATTAAGTTGGTCTCTAAACAAGCCTTCAAAGACCATGGTGTCCATGAAAGAGACAAATTAAAAAAACAAAAAGATAGTTAAATATTTTAAGACATTTTTATGTTTATACAAATATTTAAGTAAATGCTCTGTTTATAATAAACAGCATTAAATAACATTTACCGGTTTGAATGTCCGAGAAATTTTCACAGAAAATATTCGTCCTCCGACAGGATTCGAACCTGTATCCTATACAGAACCATCAGTTAGCTTGACGTGACTTTAACCAATTTGGCCACAGAGGAGCGTTCGGTTAGCAAGGTCAAATTTACTGTATTTGAACTTCAGTCTTCTATGAATGTCTCACATACATTCATATCTGCTCATGGTGTATCATATAGGATACAGGTTCAAATATTTTCTGTGAAAATTTCTCGGACATTCAGGCCGGTAAATGTTGTTTAATACTCTTTATTATAAACTTATATTTAAAATAGTCAAAACATTTTTTTTTTTTTTAACTAGTAAGACTGCTGTTAGTTATAGTTATAATTTTTAAAATTACCATATATACATTCATGTATCATGCGACATTTGAAGACCTAATTTTGAAGCTAATTTTAAAGGGGTCACATTATACATCTCTGTCTATAAAAGGCAGGATGTGTGTGTGCGCGTAACGAATTCACGGCTGCAATTTTCAACGGATTTGCACCAAAATTTACATGCACCAAGTTAGTGGAAAAACCTAGACAAACATTGCATTTCCCAACTCCCATTGATAGTGGAAATAATCGATTTTTTCATGCTTCTATGGCAGTTTTCATGTAGTTTGCGGCCATTTTCTACTGGCCAGAGCGAGAGCCTACAGCTGGCTGCCATGAATAGGCAGGAAGATTCTATTGGCCAACGTGAGAGCCAACAGCTGACTGACATGAATGTTATCTAGCATGCAAAAAAAAAAAAAAAAAAAAGTATCGATGGCTGCATTCATCACAAGTGGGGAAAAATTTAAATCTGCATGGCACTTTACACTAATTGGCTCATTCGCTTGGTTAAACTCAACATTGATTCTGATTCCGCAGAACTGGGTTGGGTGTGTACTGCTGGTTCTGGCTACACATTTGACCAAACTGTATATCAATTTACTGTAGTCAAATTAGCTTCAAAATTAGGTCATCAAAGGTCACATGATACACGAGTATATACAGCTTGTTTTCTAGATCAGTTTAATTTCTCTTAGAAACTGGAATACATAAAACAAATCAGTATTTTGCAAAGTTTCTTGTTTGGTAGAATTTTAAGCAGATTGAATTAAAATGGCTGCAGCTTATCAGTTTGTGTTTAATGGTGAATGTCTCTTGGCTTGCCACACATCCCCGATGATCTTCCTTTTTTTAGGATATATGAATAGGTTATATTAGTAAGTCCAATATAGAGCCTAGATATAATCACTTCTCTTCTAATTTGGTGTTTCTGATGCCATTTTCTTATAATTGGTTTACATTTGTACAGTTTATTGGTTTGGGAAGAACTTCCATAGGTTCTGCCATTCCTCTCTATATTTATTGATTGTCTGTAGATGACATTTTGAGGGGGTTTGGGTAACTTTCCTACGATACTGCCAGTAAATCTTCTCTAAACATTGACCTTGTGTCACATTTGGTAACAATGTGAGCACACTAAAAAAATACCTATATGGCATTCCGGCCGTATATAATAATACTCAGTCCAAGTCCCAGGGGACCATCTCTCCTTTGAGAAGGGGCTGAGTTTATTGCCTGGTGCCTGAGGCGGCCCCAAAAGGGTGAAGTGCTGAGAGAATCTGGGAATTTTTGCCAAGAAACCCATCTTAAACTGACCTTATATCACATCTAGTTGTGGGATGGGCACACTGTTTATTTGTTTGTTTGTTTGGGTTTTATGGCATATCAACCACTGTGGGTTATTTAATGCCAAATCCAGTTTATATGAATTTTAAATGCCTATTTTGTATAGAATAAAAAACGTATAGCTGGCAACATTGTTTCAAAAAAAAAAAAAAAAAAAAAAAAAAAATTAAAATGGCAACATTATTGTTTCAAAAACTTAGAGCTGGCAACATTATTGTTTCAAAAACTTAGAGCTGGCAACATTATTGTTTCAAAAACTTAGAGCTGGCAACATTATTGTTTCAAAAACTTAGAGCTGGCAACATTATTTTTCTGAAAACATTATCTGAGACCTTGCTGTTGGATGCAGTTTATCGCCATACCCAGGACGCGGATGTAGTTTATCGTCATACCCAGGACGCGGATGTAGTTTACCGTCATACCCAGGACATATGGGCACACTGGTAAATAAATACATGATATGATTTTGGTATTTAACCCTTTGAGCCGTGACCACCGTTTAAACTGTGATAGAGAAAAATGACGTAATGCTCAGTCACTGGTTGAACAGTGGTAGAGAAAAATGACAATGTTCAGCCACCAGTTGAACGGTGGGTAAACACTTGTAACTATTTTTAAATCTGCTCTGAAACATTACATATGAATTATTTGTGAATTTTGACTCAGGAGGTCAAGGGTTCAAATTGTTAAGGAACGCAGAGTTCAATGGGTTAAAGTGTCTGATGTGTCTGATATATTAGATGCTTTTCTTGCTGCGGAATCTGCTCTATCAGTTTTGGTGGTACCAAGTATCTTTTGGTATCCAGCAGAAGACAATTGTATTTAAGCTATTGATCCTGTTGAGTAGTTTAATGATGAGTTGGTCTGGAATTGTTTTGTTTTTCTATGCTCTGATCACTAACATGGAGTCAGGGTATATAATAAATTTTTTAGGTTTATTCGAGTTTACAATGTCAAGGGTCAAGTCGATAGTTGTTGCCTCAGTTCTAAATATGGAAGCATTTTCTGTGATTGGACGCATTAATTTTGTGGTGAACAGCTGTACATCCAAATTTACCATCATCTTTAGATCCATCCATAGAGATGAACATGTGGTCTGCATAGGCATTTTTGATGGAGAGCAATTCTTCATGGAATGTGATAAGATTGGCCTTTGATTTTTGGGACCTCAGTCAGTTATGTGCCATGTATGATACATGCTTAAACGATCATGTATCTTTTGATAGATGACTGACAAGGCAGATTTTTCCTGTGGTAGGTCTGCCATTTCTTTCTGCAGTAGACCAGTTGCC
>OZ010607.1:72917442-72962442 GCA_963932145.1 Acanthosepion lycidas | reverse complement strand
ATAAATCCATTCATCCTTTATATACATATTATATAATATAATATAAAATCTGCCCACGCTGATATATTTATGAAAATAAGGTCCGGAGTATGCAAATTCAAAATCTTAAATTCTGTGTAAAAATACTAAGATATTTTACTCTACAAATTGGATTAAACTTAAGTCCATGTCACTTTAACTGAAAAACATAAAATTTTGTGAATTTACCACATTACAAAATTAAAACAAAATTCTCACTTTTTTTATTTGAACAACAATTCTAGTGTTGCAGTATTGCACACTCCCAAATAATAATAACTGTCAATAAATAGCATAATTTTAAAAAACATCTTTCAGTCAAGAGAACACATATTTTGTCTTGGTGTTTGTCTGTACATAGAAAAATAAATTGTGCCTTGAAGATGACAATTTGAAATTGCTGAAAGTAATAAGCTTGTCAATTCCATCTGATAACAAATCGAATATACAACTCGAATATAAGGATCACATTATTCAAAGAATTTGGGCACCTTGAGGCAGTGTAATGGTTAGCAAGCTTGTCTCGCTAGAACAATTATGACTGAGTAGCGAGTTCAATCCTAACTGGGTTCCCCCTACTTTTGGCCTTGTGCCACATCTAAGCTATGCTTGGAAAATCACTATTAGGGAACCTCGATGAGGTGTAATGGTTAGCAAGCTAGAACAATTACGACTGTGTAGTGAGTTCAATCCTCACTGGGTTCCCCCCCTACTTTTGGCCATTTAAGTTACACTTGGAAAATCACTATTATTCAAGGAATTGATAATAAGAAAGAATGGCAGAGCCTCAATTTTTGAGGCTCTGCCATTCTTTGTGGCATCGAGCACTTTCCTGCTAGTAAGCTGTTTTGGGGCAGGCTCTTCTTAGAGCATCTCATGCTTTTTTTTAATATTCAAAATGCTCTGATGTGAATTTGGTTACCCGGTTAAGTAGAGCACTTTTTGGTGTTAGCCCCTTTGGTATGGTACTAAATTCAATTCTCAGTGAGCATTTTTCTTTGCCATATTGGAATACCTGTCTCAGGTGTGCGTGTGTTTGTGTGTGTGGCAGTAGTAATGGCACAGTGTTAGTATTTGAATAAATGAATAACTGTCTATATTTCTGAGATGAGGTATTATGTACATTATTCGGACTATTATCCTCATCTTTGTTGCCATATTTATTACAATATTTCGGCCGTTGTACGCTCTGGCCTTCTTCAGGTGGTTGGAATATTGAACTGAACCCTTTATTTCACTTGCTGGGGTAGACTGTTCTACTTCCACATGCCATGTCTAATGGATGTCAGTTATCTCCTATTAATTCACCTCTCTATTGTGCCATGTCTCCTTAAGGACACATGACACAGTGGATAAAGGCATTGGTTAGATCCAGTGACAGTGTGAATTCAATACCTGGTTAAGGCAGTGGAGAACTTGAAGAGGGGAATTAACAGGAGATAACTGACATCCATTAGACATGGCACATGGAAATAGAACAGTCTACCCCAGTAAGTGAAATAAAGGGTTCAATTTGACATTCCAACCACTTGAAGAAGGCCGGGGTGTACAATGGTCAAAACATTGTGATAATATCGCAACAAAGATGAGGACAATAGTCCGGATAATGTAAATAGTGTACATAATACCTCATCTCAGAAATATAGATCGATACTGAAGGGTGATAAATATGGCAACAAAGATGAGGACAATAGTCCGAATAATGTAAATAGTGTACATAATACCTCATCTCAGAAATATAGACCGATACTGAAGGGTGATAAATATGGCAACAAAGAGGAGGACAATAGTCCGAATAATGTAAATGATAGTATAAATGAATAAGTATTAAACTTTTTTCAAATAATTCTTTTTATTATTCTTCAATTTTAAATACTTTCTTTTAATATTAATTTTTTAAAAAGTACTTTTTATTTTTAGTTTTTTAAGAGTTCAAAATAAATCATTTGACAGTATCCATTGGATACATTTTGGATTTCAATACAAAAGGAATATCCCATGTTAGCTAAAAAGGCTTTATCAGTTTTATTGCAATTTTCTGCTTCTTATTTATGTGATTTAGTCTTTCCAACACTAAATAAGATCAAAAATAAGAAACGAGAAAGACTATGCTCAACTGAAGAACAAATGAGGGCCTGTTGTCACACATTCAAGCAAACATTGAAGAAATTGTGAAAAGACACCAGGCACAGATTTCACACTAAATAAGCTGCACAAATAGTTGAATAGAAACATTGAAATAAAATTCATACTTGTGTGTGCATTTTTAAATCTATGGTTTTATTTCATAACACATAAATGTCTACCCTTTAGAAATGTTGCCAAGTGTGCTGTGCTATTTTCATTTGCTCTTACATGTGCTGTAGCTTAAAAAGGTTGAGAAACACTGTGTTAGATTGATAAACATTTCCTACTTGTTCTTTAGCCTATCATTCTGTTGAATTATGATCTATATTTGATATCTATTGTCCTTTCTTGCTATTATATATATATATATATATATATATATATATATATATATACGCACATACATATATATATATATATATATATATATACCTACCTTCATTTGTAGTGCAACTTATGGATGCCCTATGAATGTATGTATATTTATTAAGAAATACTTCTTTGTCTAACCACATTGAGCACTATTTTGTATACACCTTATATGAAATTAAGATCTAATTATTTGTTTTATATATATATATATATATATATATATATATATATATATATATATATATATATATATATTAATTAAAATTAGAAAACAGACAGCCTTAAGGGTCCATTGATTATATTTTATTTCCCCAGGAAGTTTTTTTTTTTTTTTTTTTTTTCGTGGTTCTTCAGATCACATTTCCAAGAATAAAAAATGGTTTTAAATTTCCTTATTATTTTTATATACTTTTGAGGGGTAGTTTTATGTAAGGTGATAGAGAGAGGTGGAGGACAACATATATATAATATATATATATATATGCACACACTACTCTTCAAGTACAAATTGAGTTTTCCATGCTGCTAGCATATTTTATATAGAAAAAAAATATTAAAATTTCCCTCGCTGCTGTGCATGACAATATATGATGCTGGGAAATCCAGTTGGGCTCTCAAGAGAAAGGGGGTTTTAAAAACAGTGGCTCCTACTGCTATTAATGCATTACTCTTCAAGTATGAATTGAGTTCTCCAGGCTGTTGGCGTATTTCATATAGAAAAAAAGAAAAACATTAAAATTTCCCTTTCTCTCTGCCATGCAATGATAGACTAGGGGTAGGATCTCTGACTGATATCAAATTGATTCGATTTCAATCCCAGCTTGGAGAAATCAAACGTCTAACCACACTGAAGAGCTATGATACAGCGAAACAGTCTGTCTGTGGATTAGAAATATATATATCTCCATTTATACAAGTTTGGCTGAAAACCAGTAAAGGTTTTCTTAACTTTCTATTTACCTCATAACTCGCAATATAATCCGTCTTCGACCGGGTCTTTCATTACTGGGGTTTTTTGCTGTTAAATTGGAACAGTTTAAGTTTAAAGTCAGCCCAAAGAAAAGATTAAAAGATTTTTCAGCGTCAAGGTTGTAATTTTTTTCAGACATTTTAGATTCAAAACCAGCACTGAAGAATTATTTATCAAACAAAAAATTTTTTATTGAAATCAAATGAAAACTGGAAACGCATAAACAACATCCGATTTCACACATACACACATTTTGAGAATTATAGATATAGATATTAGTGTAATAATTTAAACTATTTATTTTTATGAAAGATATATATCCAAGAGCAGGAAATAAATAGTAAAATGTTGCTGAGAGCTATAATGGATAGGAAGTAGTGGAGAGCCATTGATACCAACAATTTGGACTCAAAACTGGTACTGAAGAATTATCTATCAAATAAAAAAATTTCATCGAAATCGGATGAAAACTGTGGAAACGCATAAACATCCGATCACACATACAGACACACATTTTGAGAATTATAGATATATTAGGTTGGTGCAAAAACAATGACGTAATTATGTCGTTTTTTGACGTTAAAAAATACGTCAAAAAACGACATTATTATGTCATTATTTTTGCACCAACGTAATAGATAACTTAATTAAATTGCATTATCGCCAACACAATAAGAAATCCAACCAAATAACAGAAAAAAAAAAAAAACCCCACAAAGTGTAAAAAAGCAAATACAAATATTGGGAGCCTGAACCATAAAATACAACCTAACATCAATAAAATTTCATTCAACTTCAGGACAACCATATTAAATATGGCTCAAAACTAATCTCTATCTATAAAAGGCAGGATGAGTGTGTGTGTGTGTGTGTGTGTGTGTGTGTGTGTGCATGCAACGAATGCATGGCCGCAATTTTCGATGGATTTGCACCAAAATTTACATGCACATGCTCCAAGTTGGCGGGAAGGCCAAGACTTACTTTGCATTTCCCAACTCCCATCGATAGTGGAAATAATCGATTTTTTCATGCTTCTACGGCAGTTTTCATGTAATTTGCCGCCATTTTCTACTGCCCAGAATGAGAGCTTATAGCTGGCTGCCACGAATAGGCAGGAAGATTCTATTGGTCAGCATGAGAGCCAACAGCTGACTGACACAAATGTTAATTAGCATGCTAGTATGCAAAAAAAAAAAAAAAAAAAAAAAAAAAAAAAAAAAATCGATAGCTGCATTCGTCACAAGTGGGAAAAATTTAAATCTGCATGGCACTTTACTCCAATTGGCTCATTCGCTTGCTTAAACTCAACATTCATTCTGATTCCGCAGAACTGGGTTTTTCCAGTTATGAGTCCTTTTTTATAGGTGATCGTTTTGTGTTCATTTTGTTTAGTTCTTTTTTCATAACAGATTTAATGTTTAGTATAGAGCTTAGAAAAAATTCGCAGATAGGCAAGAAGTAAGGCATGTAGCAACATCAGCACTGCAAAGAGCACTCCTTTAAAGTCAAGGAAGGGCAAAAATATTTTAAGTCAAGTGATAGCGATTGCTGTATGAGTCATACGATTTTTGAATCAAGAACGGGCAATGCCAAGTCATGCTGCTAGTCAAATATAAAAAACAAACATAAAATTTACACGTGAATATGTGATATTTGAAAAAATGAAATAGCAAGATAATATATTATGCATAACAACCAAAAACATGGGAAAATGAAAACAAAAAAACTACCAAAGAAAATGCAGAAAGAGACAGAACCTTCTCCTTTCATATGCTGTGTCCCTTCATGATGTAGGTGATCCTCCACATCTTCCTGTCCCTTGTAGCTCTTAATAACATTTGTCTTTTTGTTATTTCTCCCAAACCCATTCTACCATCCTTGCTCAAGCTAATGAAGTATGTTATGCATTGCTTTCCCCTTTCCTTCAATCAGTCCTGTGAGTATCAGATTTTCCAAGCCCTCCTTCCTCATTACATACCTCAGAAATTTCAATTGCCTCTTCCTGATGTTAAGTATAAGTTTCCTTTTTGTTTTCATTTTCTCCAAAACCTCATTGTTGCTTACATGTTTGGTCCATGGTATCCTCAGCATCTTTCTGTAGAACCACATTTCTGTTGCTTGAAGTCTCTTCTTCATCAAAATTCATTCATATGTGAGCTGAAAGCACTTAGATAACATGGGATAATTTATGTTCAAATTTTTCCTGGAAACCAGAAAAATGGACTCTATTGCAGAAGAATTAAATTAAAAAATTCTTTAACAAAAAACTTGAATTGGTCTTCAATCAAACCTATAAATGAAAAATTACTGATGAAATACACCCTCTCTCTCTCTCTATATATATATATATATATATATATACACACACACACACAGACACTACTGTTCAAGAGTTTGAAGCCACTCCCAGAATTAGTATGGGATAAACTGGACAGAAGAGTGAAAAAAAAAAAAAATAAAATAAATGTAAAAGCGCTCTTAGAGTCATTGAAAAAAAGAATGGAATCAATTATCAAACTTATACTTTGAGAAACTGTTGCAACGAATGCCAAAAATTTGTGCTGCAGTAATCAAGTCTAAAGGAGGATATTTTGACGAGAGCAAAATTTAATCATAAAATGATTTTTTTCTTTTAAAAATAAAAAAAATTTTAATAAAAAAATGTGAGACATTTTTTTAAACATTTTTTTAAGTATAAAACAACTACTGTAAGCTTGGATGTGCAGGTGCTGTAATGGATAATAGCTTGAAATTGGAAATTGGATAGCCAAGTTCCAATTTCAGTTGGGTTTATTATTTTCACTTATATGCAAATATCCTTAGGAAATTAATATGAATCCACTTTTCATCCCCCAGCTATGGGTTAATTAGTGAGACTTGTATGACTAAATGATTATTATCTCAAAAAAAAAAAAAAAAAAAAAAAAAAAAAAAAAAAAAAAAGATAAATTCTATCTAAAAATATTTTTTGGCTTTAAATAACCTGCTATAGAAAATGAATGAATTAATCAATGAAATACTGATTAACTAAACAAGTTAGATTTATTTAAATTCTCTAAAATATAAATGTATAGAAACTATCATGGCCGCAAAGTGACGGACCAGTTTATATGTTGATTGCAATATAAAATTGATCCCTCATTTGATATCCACTTATTTTCTTGTTTATCAAATTCTGATTAGGTATGAATCTACCTATTCTCCCTCAATTAGTAAGACTTTTATCACTAAACCATTATTATCTTAAAAAAATGCTTAAAATCTAAAAATATTATCTGGCTTTAAATAACCTGTTATGGGTTGATAACCCATAGAAAACGAATCAATCAATCAAGGAAATACTGATTAGCTACACAGGCATGTCCTTTTGATCTATTCACATTCTCTGGAATATAAATTTATAGAAACTAGTATGGCCCCAATATGAGGGTTCAGTTCATATATTGATTTTAATGTAGAATTGATCACCCATTTTATGTCCACTTTAATTTTTTTTTTGTTTATAAAATTCTGATTAGGTATGAATCCACTTGTTCTCCTCTCCCTCCCCTCCAGCTATGAATTAGTAAGGCTTGTATCACTAAATCATTATCATCTCAAAAAATTTTTTAGAATCTAAAAATATTATCTGGCTTTAAATAACCTGCAAAAGGTTGATAAGTCATAGAAAATGAATTGATAATATTTGCATGTGAACTTGAAATGTGCACTCACTCACATATTAAAATCTCCATAAGAATCCTGAAGAAATTCTTGAAGTTTTTATGATGAAATGACTTTGATGCAGCCTATCTTTTATTTTGCTAAAAGCACCAGTTCATTTGATCACAGAAGTACTTCCAGTGTGATTTGACTAATATATGACGGATCAGCTGTTGTATTCTGGTACACATGTTGTTTAGTCTACTAACTGGTTTGTCTACTGAGATTTACATTTTGGTCAGTCTATGAACTTTTCAGCTGACCTTTGTATGTGTGATAGAGAGAGATAGGGTAATAAAAAAGATTTGAAATGATTTTATCTGTGCTTTGGTCATGGAAGCCTCCACTGAAATCTTTTGATGATCAGAGAAAGTCAATAAATGAAGAACAATAAAATAAAAAAAATAAAAAAATAAAAAAAAAATGGACAAATTTTGGGCCAGATTGTCGAACAATGTTTGCATCAATAAAACATGAATTTGCAAAAGAATCATTCAGTAAAATAAAACAAAAAATGTCATTTGGTTCGTCTTTATTAAATTGGGAAGAAATTTTTAGTAAATTATTCCTCAAAATGCAACTCCAATGTGGAATAAAGAAAATAGTTGAAAATGCATTGATCCGTAAAATATAAAATTTATACAGAAATCAATAAATCTCTATCAGTATTAGTGATATAATGTCAGATGAAATCTGCCATCAAAAATGTTAGGCAAAACCATTGGAATCTTGATAAAACATTTTAATCAAAAGAGAAATACTCATCAAACAGGAGATGGAGCAGAATTAAATAATTTAGACAGCGGGAAATATTCAAATTTTTGTGATAAAACAAAAAATAATTTCATTAACAATTATAATTTACAGTAATTTTCATTAAAACAAAAAAAGAAAAAAAAGCTCAGTCTGTTCTTAGCTAAGTGTGTCTTTATCTGCCGAGCTGGCTAAGTGTGTCTTTATCTGCCGAGCTGGCTAAGTGTGTCTTTATCTGCCGAGCTGGCTAAGTGTGTCTTTATCTGCCGAGCTGGCTAAGTGTGTCTTTATCTGCCGAGCTGGCTAAGTGTGTCTTTATCTGCCGAGCTGGCTAAGTGTGTCTTTATCTGCCGAGCTGGCTAAGTGTGTCTTTATCTGCCGAGCTGGCTAAGTGTGTCCTTATCTGCCGAGCTGGCTAAGTGTGTCTTTATCTGCCGAGCTGGCTAAGTGTGTCTTTAACTGCCGAGCTGGCTAAGTCTCTTCTAATCTATCATGTTAGCCAAATCAGAGTGAATTGCTTATCTACATAGCTAGTTCGCACAGTGAATTGTATCATGGTGCTCTTTTTCTCACAGATGGCGTCCAACTGGCCCTAAAGAAACAATGCACATGCACAAAATTAAGAAAATAAAATGGCAGCTATTTATCCATCACACACTTTCTCATATATATATATATTTCAAATGAAAGTAATTCATCAAGTATAGAAGAATTCTCAACTGAATGCAGAACACACTGGACGGCCATTTTGACTTATTTTGGGACTCATCAGCAGTGCGCATCCAGTACCGAGGATTGAACCCAGACCAATACAATGCAGGCATTATACCCAGTGGACCAACGGGCCTTGGTGACAAAGAGGTAACTAAGTAGACTTGATATGGCACTGCTCACACAAAATTCCATGGTGTAACTCATCCAAGTATACTTATCCCAACAGATTGTGCTCCCAAGAGCCACGTCTTTTTTCTCCAAGTCACCCACTCCATACCATTAGAAGTTGGATCAAGCAAGGATATACAAATAATAGAATTTTCTATCATATATATATATATATATATATATATAGAGAGAGAGAGAGAGAGAGAGAGAGAGTTTTGGGCAATTTGGTAATGTCGAATTGGCAGCTGATTTAAAAAATTATCTAAAATCTGTATAGGGCAAGAAATGGTTTGTTAATTTTAAAATGAAACTGCTCACTTTGAATCTTTTTGTCTGCTATCCATATGGCTGATGCTAACTGCCACAAGAGTGACTCATTGTGCCTTCTTGAGCTGACATTTTCTGTTGACATGAAGTGGAAAGATTACATTTTGGACTGATTTTAAATGAGAATTAAGTTTAAGCATCTAATGATTTTTTTTCTTTTTCTTTCACATTTAACAACTTAAGTCTTTATGCAAATTCAACCATGGAAAGATTAACAATCAAACGTGTTAAAGTTATCGAAGTTTATTACGAAAATGGATTTTCAAACAGAATTTGAATGAAAAGTTCCAGGTTGCATCATCTCTCAAAACAGCGAAGTCAATTGGCCACCATGATTGTGCGACTTGACACCTTTAGCTTTCTTCCTTTGGGGTCATCTCGAAAGTAAGGTCTATGCCAACAAGCCAACAACAATTTAACAGTTGAAGGATGAGATAATAAGGCATATTGGTGAGATCGAGAAGCAACTATGCAGAGACGTCATCAAAACTTTTGACCATCGAGTGGAGGTGTGCTGCCAAAGCCTTGGCAAACATTTGGGCAATGTTATTTTTCACACATAATTGCTATAACTTAAATAACATGATGCAATAGAGAAATAAATAAATTTCCACCAATAACACTGATTTATTTAGTGCTGACTTTGATCAGTCTTAATGAAACATCTTTTACATTATACCACCCACACATCCTAGCCTACAGCACCTGGTATTCCCAAGCAATCACCCATCTAGGTTCTGATCAGGCTCAACGTTGCTTAACTTCAGTGATCATATGGCAACCGGTGCTTCAACATGATTTGGCTATACGTAGTATGTGCTAGACAATCTTTTCACCCAAATCTGTCTTACACATTTTATAAATCTGCCATTCATCTATGTATTGAATATTGCTGCCACATTTGGCCAGGTACTTCTGCTATGCATATGGAAATTCTTGATAAAATCCAAAAAAGAATATGCAATGTTATCTGTCTTGATCTGGCATCTCAGTTTCCATCATTCTCCCACCACCGAAGCTTCCTTATGCCTTTTCCATAAATATTTTCATGGTAATTCTTCTGATAAGGACAACAATCTGATTTCTCACACATCTTTAGAAGATAAGGAGATAAATTCCTTCCTTTTAAGTCCACTTAGTTATCTGACTTTCATTGGAATTTTGTCTCCAGTCCATCTTTGAGTAAATTTAAGTGTCAGCACTTTGGGAGATTTATGTCTACAGCGGCCTTTGAATTGGGAAACGTAAATATTTTATCAATGATTTTAGGTAGTCATAAAAGTAGTCTTTGGAAGCTTTAGCCACCCATGTGGTTTTGGGTCTCAACACTTCCAGATGTGGGTATGGGACCCTTGGATTATCCATATAAGCAGAGAGAGGCAGGAAGTTGGGAGAAAGTGAGTTCTTCCGTGAGAGAAGTAGGTAGGTGACCAGATGAGTGAGAGCTGTCCAGTTGCCCACGATTAGAAGGACTGGTAGTGAGGAATCAGGAGTCACTGAGCCCAGAGGCCAGTGAATTTAGGGAGAAAACTCCAATGTGGAATAAAGAAAATAGTTGAAAATGCATTGATCCGTAAAATATAAAATTTGTACAGAAATCAATAAATCTCTATCAGTATTAGTGATATAATGTCAGATGAAATCTGCCATCAAAAATGTTAGCTGAAGGGAAAGATAGTCGGCTAAGTGAGAAATTGTATTGTAGTGAACTCCCAACCAACCAACCAACAAACCAGTGTCTTTAAAAATATTTGTTGTCTCTAGTATTATTTGTTGAAAGCAATCAAGGCCGAGAAGACAAACCTGTGCACATAATGAGTTAGGTGCATATGAAAATACACTCAAACTTGGATGTCATCATAGGTGCAGTGAATGATGAACGATTGAGGAACATTATCACAAAACTTGTCAAAATTACTTTAGCTGCTAAACTTTATAAATTTAAGCGCAGTACGAGATTTGTGGTAAGAGCTCATAATTTTACAATTGAAATGTCTAGATGTAACCTTAAGTTCGATGCTAACTGTTTCTTCTATTGCACTTCTCGCTTGTGGAACTCTCTTCTGGCTTCTTGCTTTCCAGTCAACTTTGATCTTCAAAAATTTGAAAGCAATGTCAATCATTATTTTATGTTTTAATTCCTGTTCTTTTATTGTTGTCTCTCCTTAACAATGTTTTTCCTTTTTCTCACATTCAGTAACTTCTTGCATCTTAGTGGCTTTATTGCCTTGCTTGGGTTGAAATGATTAAAAAAAAAAGCAAAAAAAATAAAAATCCGACATTTTTTATTACTGCAAATCTTATATTTAGTGGATGCAAGTGTTTGAGTAGACATCCAGGTTTTTTTAATCAGTGTAAATCCATGTCTACTGGCCTGTGCATTCAAGCATGTTACTATATAAGATGAGAATATGGATTAAATCTGACAGAATGATTAAATAAGCAACAAATAGAAATTCAGTTTCAAATATTTCTGAAGGTAAGTAAAAATCATGAAACATGTTAAATATATAAAGATTATCCTATTTGTTCCTTACATATATATATATATATATATATATATATATATATATATATATAATGATTAATGCGAGTAAAATTAGTCACTTAGCTGATTGATGTTATTTATATTTTTTCAAATTTTTCCTTTTTATACATATTTAGCACTGGTGTAAATTTTCTTCTGTATTCTGTGTTTGTGTGTGTGTCTGTCTGCACGGATGTGCATCATGATCATTTTGCCCTTTTCTTTGTTTTTCTTTTGTGTTTTGTTTTTTTGTTTTTTATCTGTAGCAGACTGTCTGGTTTTGATCCAGCCATAGACTTGTGACCTATTTTTATTTATGGGGATTTTAATTTTTTTTTTGCTAGGGAAGTTGTATGTTTTTTGTTTATGTTTTTATACAAATAATTGGTATTAATACTTAGACATGTGTATACATACATACTTATAGCTTGGGACTCAGGGTTGAACATTGGGGGTCTGGTGACAGCAATACAGGACCAAACAGTGTGGAAAGGGATTGTCATGGGAGGTCGAAGTATGATGACACATACACCACACACACACATATATATATATATATATATATATATATATATATATATATATATATATTCACTGGGCTATTATTTTGTTTTTTTTAATTGATTTTGGTGATATCATAAATATTAACTGTAGGTGGTTAGGTTTCCTGAGTTTAGTTTTTTGATGTCAAGGTCAAATTTCACCTTAACATCAAGAAACTGCTTAAATTGGTTTTGTTTGTTTTACGGCATATAAACCTCAATGGGTTATTTAATGCCAATTACTTTTCTTTTCCTGGTAATATTTTTGCTTTGTCAAAAATCTATTTCTAGTAATATTTTTTCCTCAAAAATGTATAGCTGTTAATATAATTTTAAAAATTGGTAATATTTTTTCAAAAACATATTGCTGGTAATAGTTTTTCTTTTTCAAAAATTTATTTCTGGTAATAATTTTTTTACAAAGTATTTCTGTTATTAAAACCTAGTTTTACACTTTCATAATGCTTTTTACCTCAGTTTAAGGGTTAACTATTTGCTCATAGCTGGGACCCTAACATATGCTACCACCCCGGGTCAGGGTGGACCTGGGAACACCAGCAATTAAGAGGTAGTTCCCCGCTCCTCAAAGCCTCCTGTTGGACGTAGTTTATTGTCTTACCCTGAAAGTGGATGTAGTTTATCATCATACCCAGGACGGAGAAACTGCTTAGAGAACTGGAAAGGATTATTATAAAAATAGACATAATATGTCTATATTATTCAATTAAACATGTTTGAATGAAGATATGAAACATATCTGTGAGAGAGAATTAATATTATTTATGAACTCACATGCTCCCATAAGGAACAGTGTTCCTGATCAAACGAAATTCATGAATATTATATTGGACATACAACTACATGCCTATCAAGAAGACTCATGTTACATCTCTCAGACCATAGTTCAATTAGGACCCATTTAAATACACAGTGAGAGAAATTCAGAGAAGAAACACATAATGGCTAAACATCCGGTTCATTTCTATTCTATGGTTAGAAATTAAATAGTTTAGTTAAATATATGTACGGCATTGAGATTTTAATGGATAATATGACACAATACTTCAAGAAGATTTATATGCAAATAGCTGTACTATGCAGTCATATTATACTCAAGGATGTAATTTATTCTGCTTTTAGCTACAGAAACACAAGGTCATATTGTACACAAGAAAATACGGTAATTGGTTGATATTTTTAAATAGTTTCCTGCACTACAATTCACAAATTAACAGATAGTTCAAAAGTACAATAGAGCATTGTATGCATTCCACAATATGGAGAGCAATCGTTTGTATTCACAAGATGATTATATGAATCTGCCAATAACCGCTTCTGTATCCAATTCATTTCACAATTCCTTTTCAATGAATAGCAACATGTATGATTTCAAATTTTCCTCAGACAGTGAATTTCTTAACCTTGTCATTATGATCTTTAGCTTTGAAAATGTCCTCTCACGTGGGACTTCAATAACTGATATTAGGTTGGTGCAAAAATAATGACGGTTTTTGACGTTTAAAAAATACGTTAAAAAAGGTCATTATTTTTGCACCAACCTAATAGTACGGCTTTACAAAGTTTCTTTATTGCATTTTTATTTGATATAGGGGACCCACTTGCCATCGGGAAAGATGACACTCTGGCCAGTCTAGCACTGAGGCTGAGGACCAATTACTATTTTTATTTAACGTTAGTTTTAGTTTACGATTCAGGAAGTATTGAAAATAAAGAAGATACAGAATTACAAACCTTTTTATTAGTACAATGCAATTTCTAAATTACTTAAATACGGTCACCATTTTTTTTTTATAGTGTAAATTTATTAAAATATATAAAACAGGATGTGAATAATTGCATTCAAACAATAAAGTATGATTTTCATTTAACTGTAAGATTTTCTCATTTTTCTCTATCCTAACTTTCAGATGAGATGCTGCCATATCTAATTTGGAGCTCTTACTGGAGATTTTTGACAAAATTCAAAGAAGGGTCTGTAATATAATGGATCCTGACCTGGCATCTCAACTTCAGCCAATTTTCCATTGACATAATGTGGCTTCCCTCTGTCTACAAATATTTTCATATTGTTTTGATGAGGTGTTCTCCATAATGCCTTGCCTGCATGAATTTAAATACGCTACTAGATTGGCAAATAGGTCTCATAATTTTACTGTTCAACTAGGTAGAAGCAAGCATTCTATTCTAAAAGGTTCTTTTCTCGCACTTCTTGCCTATGGAATTCCCATTGGATTTCTTACTTCCCCACAACATACAATCTTCAAAAATTTAAATGCAACATTAACCCTGTTTCTTTATTGTCCTTTTCCTCGCTTCTCACTAAAGTCTTCTCATTCTCTTTCACTCCTTGTAACCCCGTGTCCTAATGGCATTAACACCTTGCTTGGGGTGAAATGACAAAAAAATAATCAGAACAGGCTGTTTTTAAGTTTTGGCCATTACACACGATTTCCCTTGGGGGAGGAATCCAATCTTCAACTACCTAGCTGTGGGTTAAAAGCAGAGCACTCTAGACTCTCTTGCATTGGTTGGCAACTAGTCTACAAGAAAGACAACACTGAATCCAAAACTAAGACAACAGGAAACCACTTGAGTAACATTCCCAAGAACAATCACAGTTAACAGATATATAAAAAATATAGAAGCTGTGGAGGTCCGTGATTATCTATGTTCTGAAGAGACATCATACCTTAAGGAGAAAAAATAAGATAACCAAGACTTCAGTTGATGATCAGAGAAAGTCAATAATTGAAGAACAATAAAAAAAATGGACAAGTTTTTTGGCCAGATTGTCAAACAATGTTTGCATCAATAAAACATGAATTTGACAAAGAATCATTCAGTAAAATAAAAACAAAAAAATTTCATTTGGTTTGTCTTTATTAAATTGGGAAGAAATTTTTAGTAAATTATTCCTCAAAATTACATTAATACAACTGTTCTATAAACCCAAATATCTAAAATGTCTCAAATCGTCTTTTCTATAGTTCTCAATTTTGAAAGATTTTGACAAAATGTTGAAGAGGATTTGTCAAGAAATATTAGACAATCCCTGGGCTTGGCAGTGTTTACTTGAACACAGGGGAAATGTGGAGAGCAGTAACCGAGCAGTACTAAATAAGACTAGATATCCCCAGACATGAAGAGTAGAATGAAAACAATATGCACATCCTGTAAATTAAATAACGGGTTCAGTCTGAAATTCCCTGAAAGGTAAAGGAGCCCAATGGCTGAAATATTATCATGACAACAACAAAGATGAAGAAAATAGCAAGAACATATGGAATGGAGGTAAGCTCCAAGAAATCCAAAATAATGGTGAAAGCCGTAAACAGTAATACCTGTGTCAACATTACCATAAATGGGAATTCACTGGAGAAAGTAACCAGTTTTAAATACTTAGGAGCAATCTTGTCTAAAGATGGTACCTGCAACTTGGAAATCAGCACATGGATTTCTGCAGCCAAGGCAGCGATGACCAAATTGACAAGAATATGGAGGAGCAAAATTAGCTTTCGAACAAAGTACAGACTGTACAAATCGCTGGTAGTCTCCATTCTCCTATATGGATGTGAAACATGGACACTGTTGATACAGAGAGAAGGACCCAAGCATTTGAGAACAAATGCATGAGAAAACTATTCTATTGAATTTGTGCAGAAAAGGGTTGAAAGTTTTGTGGTACACCAGGAATCTCTTCTTGCCACTGTCAAACAGAGAAAAATAGCATGGTTTGGACACATTACAAGGCATGACAGCCTGTGCAAGGCCATCAAGGTACCATTGATGGTGGATGTAAGAGAGGACGCTAATGCAAAAACTGGTCAGACAATGTCAAACAATAAACATGTATGACTGTACAAGAATTGTTGATGGCTGCCGTTGATCGACAGTTGTGGAAGAGATTCAATATGGCTTCTGCATTTGTATCCAAGATTTAAGTTTTTAAAAATTCTGTCTTAATTTGTAGTGGTTAGGTTATATTATACTATATTTTATTAATCACAAATGGAAAAGCTTACTACAATTCAGTGAGCCCCAGTATTTTAAAAAAGAATTTTGAATTTTTTATGTGTGTATAAACATGCCCATTTTTGTAAATACAGATGTCTATACACAGCATTATCAGAAAAAAAATAAAATAAAATAAAAAAATTAATAAATAAATGTAACTACAGTAAATTTAAAATTTACATTTAGTTTCATGAAGAGTTTTTGAAAGTAGAGATATTTTAAAAATACATTTATTTGCAGTTATTGAAGTTACTTTCAACATTAAAAAAATTGTCTGTTTGAAGAAAGTTGAAAAATAAGAGCTTGGAATGAAAAAATTCGGAGTGTTGGGATTCGATAGAAGAACATGAAATATTGTTGCAGGGCTGCGCATAATTCGTCTGTTTAGAATAATCAAACAATTTTCATTGAAGTAATAAAATTCAGTAGAATAGACAATGTAATTTCAACAAATGAACATTAATTTAATATAACGACAAGAATACAAGTAATTGGTCATAGATTGGAAAGTAATGTCTTTTTGTTTGTGTTAATAGAATTCTGAAATGAAATATAAATTCTATTTGTGTACATATGTGAGAAACAATGAAATGTTGTTATATGTGTGAAAAAATCAACGTGTGGTTCATAGTAAAGAGGATACAAGAGATAGAATTTGTTTCTTACTGTGGACGGTGTGGCTGTAGTATGAAGCAGTCTCTTTGAGGTTTGTCAGCACTGTCACTTTTAGCATGAGGTCATGAAGTTCACAAGCGAGACTGGCATGCACCTTGATGACAGCTGTTTGGGGACGGATTTCATGTGTTTTATATACTTTCTTGTAAGAAAATTGGCTCCACTTCCCACACAATAATAAATTTACATCTTTCTTTTCCCAACTCTCTATATATGACTGCTGGCAAACACACAAGATACAAAATTCAGAGTTTTATATAGTAATAATATCGGTAATTCTCTCACATTTCCTCAACAATTTCATAAATTAGTCTACAAAACAAAAGTGACTAAAATTCAATAAAATATTAGATTACGCAGAATATTTTTGTAATTTTTTAGGATTTCTGGGTAGTTAGAAAAAAAAACTATATAAAAATGGCATTCATGTTGTATTCATCACGTAATTTTTAGTTATGTACTCTTTACTCAAAAATACCAAACATTCTATATTGATAAATCTGTCAAGACCTCATAACACTCACTTCAGTGTTAAAAAAATGCTTTTCTGCGATATTTTAAATATTTGTTTTATTTCAGATTAATTAAACTTTAAATCAGTTAATCCTCCACAAATAAAGTTTCAGAAAAGTATATTTTATTTTTGAAAGATTTTTTTTTACTAAAGAGTATTATGTTGTGCTGAGAGATTTGTCAATATGGCCGATTTATTTTAGTGATAAAAAAAAAAAATATTAATAATTCTAAACAATTTAAATTTGGTTTGAAATACAGCAATGTATTTTGCTTATTGGAAATATTAAATTTAATGTATTAGCTTGGAATTAAAACTAAAATAAAAGTTTCAAGAAAGATTTTTCATTTTTAAAATACATTTTAAATCTTAGCAGTCATTTTTTTTTTTTTTTTTTTTTGACTTAGCAATTTATTATATACATTTCATTCTGGTGAGACGACTTTTATGAACTGATCCCAAGAAGAATGTCTGCACTGACATTACACAAAGTTATTGATTTTATTTTTTTCTCATATGTTCAGTGTTACTGTAACAATATTTCTTGTTTATATTATTTTTTTTTTCTTTAAAATAACCTCACCAGGTTCCAGTTTCATTCTTTTAAAATCCTGACAACTTTGGTAAGCAAAGCTGGACATGATATTGGTGGCTACATCACTACATTTATTTTTGGGACCCCATCTTCACTTTAATGATTGACACTTTTTTCTGTTGATTCATCTAAAAATAAGAATTTACACTATTTACATTATTCAGACTATTGTCCTCGTCTTTGTTGCCATATTTATTACAACATTTCAGCCATTGTACACTCCGGCCTTCTTCAGGTGGTTAAAATGTCGAACTGAACCCTTTATTTCACTCACTGGTGTAGACACACAGCACAGTGGATAAAGGCGTTGGTTATATCCAGTAACAGGACCCAAAAAGTGTGAGTTCAATACCCGGTTAAGGCAGTGGAGAAGTTGGAGAGGGGAATTAACAGGAGATAACTGATAACTGACATCCATCAAACATGGCACGTGGAACTAGAACAGTCTACCCCAGTGAGCAAACTAAAGGGTTCTTTTCAACATTCCAATCACCTGAAGAAGGCTGGAGCGTACAACAGCCAAAACGTAATAAATAGGCGACAAAGATGAGGACAATAGTCTGAATAATGTAAATAGTGTACATAATACCTCATCTCAGAAATATAGACAGATACCAAAAAGAATTTATATTTACTAAAATTTACACCAAATTCTCCCAGAGCAAGACACTTCCATTGCACTCTCCAATTGGTTGACCTTTGTGATCACGCCAAATGTGGCCAACTCAGATGCACTATTTCTAAGAGTGGAAGTTGGTGTTCGCACTCACCCTGGTAAACAAGCCAAAAAACAGATCTTTTTTTTATTATTTTTAAATTGCAAATAATTCCTTGTAAGTATCTCGAATAGCAGCCACACTTACAAACTGTGAATAACTCCCTGATTTTTGGTAATTTTTCAATTTGAGGGTTGCAAGGCAAGCTAAAAATAAATTTTTAGCTAAAATTTATTATTTCAAAAGAGTGCCAAAAAATTAAAAAAAAAACCCAAAACAAACTTTGATTTAAAATTTATAGTTTCTTGGGATGAATTATATTTACAGTAAGTGACTTTACATTATTTGCGGTGAATTAACAAAAGAAAAAGATTCTAATGATTTAGATTTATTTAAGGGTAGCTTAGTTGTGGCACAAAACTAGTATTTGGGGCACCCAGTGAGGATCAAACTTTACAATATTGCTCTAACCATTACACCACATCAAAGTGTCCAGTGTAGCTTAGATGTGGTACAAGGCCGAAAGTATAGAGCACTCAGAGAGGATCAAACTCCCTACTCAGTAGTAATTGATCTCTAGCGAGACAAGCTTGCTAACCAAGTCATTTATTTTAAGACATAGCTTAGTTGTGGCACAAGGCCGAAACTGTAGCGTACCCATTGGAGATTGAACTCACTACTCAGTCTTAACTGATTGCTAACCATTCATTACATCATGTGGAAGTGCCCACCACATAACAGTTTCTTTATTAAAAAAAAAAAGTATCAATTCTGGGGGGGGGGTCATCAGGGGACAAGTGTGTCAAACAGAAGTAACTTAATTGGGGGTGGGGGTGACTGTGGGTGATTTATTTTAAAGTGTGATGGGAAATCTGGAGCCTTTATTGTTATCCAGCCTATGTCAGTATTTACTTAGCTTAATTTTAGCCTGGCACAAGGCCATAAGCGTGGAGCACGCAGTGACGACCAAAATTAGAACTAATCTGGAGGTTGCTAACAAGTGCTTAACAATTAGGCAAATTCAGAAAGGAAATTAATTAATTAATGAATCAAGGTGATTTTTTTATTTTATATCTTGAAATTAGCTTTTTTTCAATTTTTAAAATCTTTTCTTTAAGTGTCTCTATCGTCAAAATTACAAGCATGATTAAGATTTTTTTTTTTTTTCAATATGATAAAAAAATATCAATATGATACATTTTCGGATAGATATCCTTTTAATAAAAAAAAATCGACCATCAATGTTTCAGGTATATTTTTCTTTTGCATCTTTTTAATTTTTTTTTTAATAATATCTGTTTTTAAAAAAAATGATATTTTGTAATGTGAGGTATGATTAAAAAAAATGATATTAAAAAATATATTCATAAATGTGAGGAATGTTAAAAAAGATGATATAAAAAAAATATATTTGTAATGTGAGGAATGGTAAAAAAGATTATATAAAAAAAATATATTCGTAATGTGAGGAACGGTAAAAAATAACGAATGTGAAACAACCCAAGTTCGTAGCAGTTTTAGTTTTAGCGAATTAGTCCTAAAAGGAGGGGGAGTTAGTTCCAATTATTTCAAATAAGTAGGGGTGGAGAGAGGGAGAGAGAGTGTTTGGGGCCCTCAAGCTGATCTAGCAACGGACTCTACATTCTTCCCTGGATGGGGGGAGGGGAGTAAAAAAAAAATGGGGGTAAGGGAAGGAGAAAGGTTAAAATCAGTGTAGATGTCCGGGGGGGGGGGTGCGTGGAGGGTTGGTTTGATCGAGGAAGCAAGAGGACTTGGATGGAAGGATGGGTTCTTTTAGCACTGCTTCTCCTGCTGTCTGTATACAGGAACTAAAAACAGTAAGAGGTGAGGGATGGTTGGATGAATCAGCTATCTAATTACATTGGAACAGGCACTGAGTAAAAGAATGGGGGGTGATAAAAGCGAGAAGGGCAGGGCAGAAAAGGAAGAAAGGACAACATTCAAATCAGGACCAGAGTAAGGGACGGAATATATATATTATATATATATATATATATTGCTTAAAAGTTATTTTTAATAGATATTCATATTTAAGTAGATGCCCTGTTTTTATTTATTTATTAAACAGTGTATTTATTTATTTCCATCTACCGGCCTGAATATTTGAGAGGTCAAAGAAGCATGTACGGTTTCTCCTAGGGGACACAGGTTCCTATCCTGCTAGAGAACGTATGCTATTCATTAAATGAATAAAAAAAATAGATTATCTACTCAAATAAGTATCTATCAAAAATAACGATTAAGCAATATTAAAATATGTTGGATTAATAAATGAAAAATCCATTCCTATATATATATATATAACTTATAAGTGAACATAGAAGTCAACACTTAGAGGCTAGATATATATATATATATATATATATATATATATTTAAAATTTGTGTATTTAGGCAGCAATCCTTCTTTCATGAACATTTCAATTCATTGAATATGATAGAAACATAATATAAATACATACAAACAACAAACTATTTCTTGTCAATATATTTCAACCTTGAAAATGGCTAAAAATGTATAGCTGAAAGCGCTCGGATAAAAAGAATATTTGGACAGTTTTTATATAATTTATCATCTGAAAAGAAAAAATTATTAAATCACATGAGAAATTGTATAAAAAATTAAATCAAAGCACCTTGTGAAATATATATATATATATATATATATATATATATATATATTAGGGAATCTGACATTTTTTATTTATTATGTTATTTTAAATGGATAGTCATCATATTTGAGTAGATGCTCTGTTTTTATTATTAAACACTAAACAGTCTTTTTATTTATTTACATCTACCGGCCTGAATACTGATCAGGAGGTCTTATGTGGTTGAGAGGTGAAGCCAAGTCAAGTCAGATTTAATGATGGTTTCCCCAAGGAGATGCAGGTTTGAATTCTGACAGTGGACACATATTTTTCTAATAAGGTTTCTCAAATATTCAGGCCACTAAATGTAAATAAATATACTTTTTAATAAATAAATAAAAACAGAATATCTACTCAAATATGAGTATCCATTAAAAAGAATGTTTAAACAAATATATATATATATATATATATATATATATATATATATATGAAAGATAAGTCTAACAATAAGAATCACTTTTTAACCTAAGCTCATATCATGCTTTATAGAAAAAAAATTATAAAAATTTTTTTTTAAGTTGTTCAATATACAAAAGAGAAAAATAATGACAAAATCCAAGTCATTCACTATTTTTTTCTCCGATAATAAAAATATACATAATCTAAATTCTGTTCTAAATAATTAAAAAGGTTGTCATTAAAAACATTATTCACTTTTCATTTTGTTTGTATTCATTCACTGCTAATTTCAGCCAATATAAAAAAAATATTGTTTGGATGACAATATATATATATATATATATATATATATATATATATATATATATATATATATGGTCATGTTAGGAGAACAGGTAAAAAATATCCCATTCCCACTATGAAGGAAAAGATTTTCTGTAGAAGCCAGCTGTCTAGGAACGTCATCAATCCGTGTGACATTAGAGAAGACAAAAGCAAAGCTTTAAGAGCTGTGCATATAAGCGGTTGTAGTTGTCATTGTTGATGGGAGATAGATTTGCCATTCATTTGGAACAAACCCGTCTCACCTGGCAACTGGGTGTGGTCAGAGAAGCATGAGTGAACTGCATGCCTGATCCACTGGCTTGTTTAGTCTGACTGATTTACACAATCACCTTTTCTTTGTAATAAACTGAGAAATGCCTTCAATAATGGCAATGCGGAAATGTTTATTTTGGTTAAGGATTTCTCATTCAAGGTTTGCCTTTGTCTTTGAATGAAACAAAAAAAAAAAAAAAAAAAGATACTACTAATAATAATAATATGAGTCTGCTGGCTGGAGATAGACAAGTAGCACCTCCCCCATTCCAGAGAGAAAAAGAGAGGGTCAGGGTACACTAATGTTTGGGAAAAAAAAATGTACATTTATAAAGATCTTATGTTTATTTTGCTTTTACAACCAGGGAAATGTCATGAGGGACATGTCACAATTTTTGTCTTAACTATGTGAGACAAATTAGTGTAACTTACACACTTACAATAGCCCTATTCTATCAGTAATGCTTGCTTTAATTCCTGACCATTGACAATCACTTTCTTCCTGATTTTCAATGCATTTTTATAGTAAAATCATTAGCAATGCATTTCCATTATACATATAATAGCTCTATTCTGTCAGTAATGCATGCATTCATTCCTGACCATTGACAATCCCTTTCTTCCTGATTTTCAATGTATTAGGTTGGTGCAAAAATAATGACGTAATAATGTTGTTTTTTGACGTATTTTTTAATGTCAAAAAACAACATTATTACGTCATTATTTTTGCACCAACCTAATATTTTTATAGTAAAATCATTAGCAATGCATTTCCATTATACATATAATAGCCCTATTCTATCAGTAATCCTTGCCTTCATTCCTGACCACTGACAATACTTTTATTTCTGATTTTCAATCAATTTAACCCTATTCTGTCTGTAGATGTGCAGGTAAAACAACTGTTAATGGTGCAAAAATTCTGACCAAGTCAGTTCTGCTCACTTCACAGTAACACCCATGGGGAGGCATGAATCCATTTCATCTTTCTATTGCTTTCTTTTAATAGCAATGCAGACAGGACTCTCAAGCCTTGAATGGCCATCAGTCTAGGAGAAAGACAACAATGAATTCACAACTGTGGCAAAAGCAATTGGAAACTACTTCAATATTTTTCTGAAATATTAGGTTGGTGCAAAAATAATGACGTAATAATGTTGTTTTTTGACGTATTTTCTAACGTCAAAAAACAACATTATTACCTCATTATTTTTGCACCAACCTAATAGTTATTGTGATTACTGAAGGAAATAAAGAAATGGAAAGCCATATCTTCCTTCATCTTGAAGAGAAATGACATTAAAAAAAAAAAAAAAAAAAAAAAAAAAAATGATTATGTCAGGAAGTGTTGCTTGACTTCCTAACCACTGACAATCCCTCTTGCCCCAGTTTTCCATGTACGAAAATACAGGCCATGTCAAAACTCACTCAATGACATTTTAGGGACAACATGCATTCAGTTATCAAATTTTTCCAGCTACCTCTCTTTGTTAATGGCTAAATGACTAAACTAAGCAACAGTAGTGAAGTAATGGCAATGTGAGTGGGCAGATGTAAGAGAACCCGAAATTTTGATTGCACTTTCAAAAGCAGTCAGCAGTAAAAAAAAAAAAAAAAATTAAAAATTACTTTTTATTTTTACTTACCAGACTGCTAATTCAAGTTTTGATGGTTTTATTTAATACACCTAACTTGTGATATCACAGGTAGCAGAAAAAGTGAATATTTCTAAAAATATTTCCAAATATTACACAGTAGATCAAAAGCTGGCTTGTACTGTTCACAGGTGGGATGAATTAAATTAAGTTGTAGTACATGTAGGTTATTTATTTCTATCTCTTCTTTGATATCTCTCCTTCAATTTGGAACGCCATAAATTTATAGTAACATTGTTTAACAAGTCAAATGCACACAATGAAACTTGATTAACCAATGGAAATCAAACAACACAAAAATAAAAATTTCTTTCTTCTTTTTCTCCATATCTCATTCTCTGATGAAGCTTTAATAAAAGTGAAACATGTTAGATTGATAAACATTTCCAATTTCTTCTTTATCCTATCTCAAAATTCCTATAACAATGACAACAGGAAAAAACCTTTGCTT
This sequence comes from Acanthosepion lycidas, assembly GCA_963932145.1. Classification (NCBI taxonomy): domain Eukaryota; kingdom Metazoa; phylum Mollusca; class Cephalopoda; order Sepiida; family Sepiidae; genus Acanthosepion; species Acanthosepion lycidas. The sequence continues at coordinate 72,937,911 of OZ010607.1, read as the reverse complement.
TTGGTGATGCGTTTCATCTTCTGACTATATTGTCGACATGGAAAAAAAAAAGCTCTTAGTATAAAGGAAGTTAACATTAGTCAGAAAAAGGCTTATGCAAAAGTGTTTCTCTCTTTTTAAGTTTTGGATTTAATGTACAGTATAACCCAGATATAAGAGAGTTGTCGGGATCGGAGAAGAAGTCTCTTATATCCGGGTTTCTCTTATATCCGGGTTTGGTCTATTTTGTTTAGGTAAGTATGGCTCTAATTTGGAAAAAATCTCTCTTATATCCAGGTCTCTTATATCAGGGTTACACTGTAACTATGAAAACAAAAACATTTCGCTTTTCATTGTTTGCCTTGATAAAGTCGAAAGACAAAATCTGTCGGCAAAAACTAGGATTTTTCCTATTGTCATTCTTATACCATATATATATATATATATATATATATATATATATATAAATAAAATACCAAAATAGCAGCCAGAACTGCTAGTTTCTTACATGCTATTGCACACAATGAATGTTATTGATGGTATACTCTGCTACCATTTTGGTATTGAGCACTTTCTTCTCTTGGTGCGTAATTTTAAATTACTCCCTAGGGAATTATTTTCAGGTGTTATATACAACAACATTTACTCACTTTCTGGGATTTTTACTTTTGTGTTGTTTGATTTTCATTGCTTAATTCTGTTCTTTAATCTGACATCTAGAAGGGATGCAGAACAGAGAAGAAGTCACTCTGAAGTCAAGTGGAGTTGTTGAAGATTTGAAATACCATGGTTCTTCCTCATCAGGGTACCACTTGTTTGAGGTGTTACCCACAGGGTGATGTTTTATGTCTTTTAGTTCTAGGACAAAATGCTTGAGGAACAGCTTTTATCCTTGGGCCCTGAGTAAAATGAATGCTACTATATGTTGACAATTTTAAACATATTGTTAAACATCATTTGATGCAGTGTCCGTTACATTTGTATTGTGAGTGTGTTTTGTTTTTTGTGCACCTGGTGATTGCTACCTGTGCATTGCTCAGTGACAATAAATAAATAAATTGTTTTAACCTAGGAAAGGTTACTGAATAGAATAATCACATGAAGGTTGTTAATGAACGATAATACTTAGGACAAGAACAACACGTATAAGATTTATTAGTGGCATGTAGAAGTAGTCAACTGCTAGAAGTGAGTCAAGTGAATTCTATAATGAATCTCCAACTGCAGGACATCAACCAACCACCCCATGCAGTCAAATGTGGCACAAGACTGAATTTAATGTGGGGTATCCGAGCCCATACACTCAGCCAAAAATTCCCTGTAGACCCCATATAAAATGTAGTTGGGTATCTGTTTGCCCTTTGTCTGGGGTAGAGAGTTTGACCAGCACAGCTGGAGATGAATCTTCAACTGCAGACCAACATACAGTATTTACTACTGTATTTATGTGAATGGGAACATACCCATTATTGTCTGTAGGTATGCTACAACAATAGTGTTTTGAGCCCAGTTTGGAGGTTAACTATTTGCCCATAGCTGGGGCCCTCACTGGTGCTACCACTCTGGGCCAGAGTGAACCTGGAAACAACAGCACTTAAGAGGTGGGTGCACTCTCCTTAAAACCTCCCAATCAGAGGCCTTGCTACTGGATGTAATTTATTGTCATACCTAATATGGAAGCCTTTACATCACAATATTCCCTTTGGGGCCACTTCTCTTTAACAGTAGTAAAAAGTTCTGGCATCTAAGACAGAGTTTCCCAGTTATTAAAATTAAATGTCTCGGTCTATCACTGAGTCAACCCCTACTTAATGTGCCACAGTCTCAATGGAATAATGATGGAAGGTAAACTCTGAAAACTTGGAAGCAATTCAATATTGTAATACTAATTTTGTTCACAATCACAACTTGTTTCACAAACTGAGTCAAAGAAGCAGAGTTTAGTGCCATGCGAATATGATTTTATTATGTTTTAAAGACAAGAGCATGATATGTTGAATAAATTGGTTTTTTTTTTTGTATAGACAAAATGGAAGGGAAATCTTGTTGGTAATTCAATAACAACAACAGTCATGTGAGTTTTAAGTACATGAATTGTTTTCCTGGCTTCTTCGGTCAAGCGGAAACGAATGAAATCGTAAAGGTGCAGGTGAGGTGACCGAGAACAGGTGAAATAGCAAGCTCAGATGCTCCACACACACCTCAAACAACAAAACCATACTATAATTCACAAGTTGAAAAACAGATAATATATATATATATATATATATATATATATATATATATAGAGAGAGAGAGAGAGATATATATATATTATGTGTGTGTGTGTGTTTGTGTATATATATTGATGTAATAGGAAATAACAGTTAGATTGATAGTCCAAAGTTCTTTATTATTTTTATTTAAAAAAAAAAACAACAGTGCTCGATACAGAAGTAGGGCTTAAAATTATAATTATTTTTTTAAAATATGAACCCATTGTGACACAGAAATTACTATGATTCAAAACTAGTCCACAGATGTTAAAGTTTCATGCAAACATCACTAGATAATGAAACGGTCATCTAAAGTTAAGGTTTAATATTGAAATTAAACTAACACTTGTGGACCAGTTCCAAATTTCTGTATTGCGATGGAATCATATTTTAAAAAAATAATTATAATAAAAATATTATATATATATATATATATATTAAAAGGAAACACATGCTTGAAACCAAAACACCCAGTTTAGCTTAGCTTAGTCTGGCATAAGGATAAACTAATTGGGAGTCAAAGCAGGACATCACTATTTGTGCTTATTCTACTTAATCCTTACTTGGTTCAATGAGGAAAAATAAAAGTATTTTGCAAAATGTATTCCAAAAGAGGAAAATAAATATAAACAAAAAAAACAAAAAACAGACTATGTCTAAGCCTTTTTTTGCTCTTTCTTTCTTTTTTTACTACTACTACTACTACTAATAATAATAGTAATATTAGTAGTAATTAATTTAAAAATATCATCAAAGTCTGAGAAGAAAAAACTGAAGAATTTTGTTCATTGATTACTGAAATGTTTTTATATAATTCTTTTCATTGATACAATATTTGTTTTTTTCTTTTGGTTAGCATCAGGACCCAAATAAATTTCATAAAACGTGGGGAGTTGCATCTTCTGTCATCCAATGAGTTTTCCATGTATAATAAAACAGTTTATTCAAGTAAATATTGACTTTATAGCAGTCCAAATTTACACTTTTATTAATGAACATTTGATATTTTTCACTTTCTGGCTCTACAGAATCTACAGTAACAAAGAATTTGAACAAATAACAAAAACCACATCACTTGAAGATTTTCAACAGCAGCAACAACTAAAATGGATAGAACATGCAACTTGAATGGAAAATAATGACATAATGAAGATGTTGATTTTGCACATTACCTTAAACAAAAGGCTAGGAAGGAAACTGCCAACAATGCTAGCAAACACAGCAACAGTGGACTTGAGGAGTCTATTTTCAGTTGTTTTCAGAGAAAGATTTCATAAATTTCAATGAATGCCGAAAAAATTTGTTAGAAAATGTCTAATCTCACCATTATTAAGACAAATATTTTTATACTTTCTTTTCAGAAAAAAAAAAAAAAACAAAAACAAAAAAGCAAGAAATCATTTATTTTTAATTTAACAAGGATGTGCTAAAAAGTTCTTAGACTAACAGATTTCCTCAAAACCCCACATTTACTATATACATGTTTTCCCCTATTATCCACAAATTTGTCTATCCACAGGCACAGAAGGGGGGGTGTCATGAAACCTCACGACAGCAGATCAGTCCCAACTGTATTAATCCAGGGTTGCAGGACGAGCTTGAGTGTTAGAGAAAAACAAAACATGGCAAAAAGCCGCCAAATAATAACGAGTGATAAGCACAATGGATTCCAAGTAATTTCTCTTGTGACTGTGATAAATGCATATTTTGAAGCCATGGTTGAGGAATTTTAAATACTGATTTTCAAGGCAAAGCCGTTTTCTTTTCTAAACTTAACACAATCTTCCTATTGGACCCCCGTGTGCCAAAATCTCCTGTATCCTGTTCAAACAAGTACATAATATTATACCTAAATTTTAACAGTACACTGGCAAACACGATTAATTAATAATAATTGATAATTCTCCATCTAATAATAAATTCAAGGTAATATTACAACTAATACTACTTATACCCTCCATGCCACTAGAGCAATGGTTCTCAACCTTTTATTTTACCCAGGGACCACTTTTACTCTATTTTTGCGGGGTGGACCCCAATAACCATTTGATTTAAAAAAAACAAAAAACAATTAAACAATTTTTAGTAATAGATAAGGAATTGTATTATGGAAATTGTAAAGGAAATATGTAAGGAATTAATAAATTAAAAATTATATTTGGCTCCATCTATTACATGGATGTCAATGATAGTCAAAGTCTATTATAATATTAATTAATTTATATTAATATATTATTTTGATTTATTAATATTTAAAATTAATAATATTTATTATTAATATATTCAATTAATTAATGTAATAAATTATAATTAATCTTTATATAATTTTCCTTTCTATACACAATCCTTTCTTTTATATCTCCTCAGTTTTTATTCAACTTTTACAATCAAAACATCTGACAGAGTAAAAGGGTTGCTAACTTGCATCACTTGATCTTGTTTTCTGCGAATTTTAGCATTTTAATATGGTGTAGATTATTGTAGAAATTCCAATTCTCAATTGTAACAACCATTCCGAAGTGAAATTGCTCTATGGACCACTAAAATATTATTGTGGACCCCCAATTTGCTATTTTTTGTGTGGACCCCCAATTTGCTATTTTTTGTGTGGACCCCCAATTTGCTATTTTTTGTGTGGACCCCCAGTAATGTTAGATTGACCACCATGTATCATTTTTGTTTAAAATAATTAATGGCATTAATTTTCAAAATACACGGTGCCCTGCAAAATACCAAGAAATTTGGTATAGATTATTTAATTGTTGGAATTTTTGAAACAAAAGCCAAGGATAGAAATTTAGGATCTTAAAACAGAACAAAAACACAAATGTTAGATGTGGCATTCAAACTAAAGAACTCTGGCAAAATTTACAGGCTGCCCCCACCACACAAAACGTTACCTTCTAAACCTTATATGCCAAAAAAAAAAAAAAAAAAAAAAAAAAATATATATATATATATAATAATTTACTTTTCCCCCCAAACTGAAATATTACCTTGTAAAATCTATATGCTGAAAAAACATTTTTCCCCCCAAAATATTAGGTTGGTGCAAAAATAATGACGCAATAATGTCGTTTTTTGACGTTAACGTCAAAAAACGACATTATTACGTCATTATTTTTGCACCAACCTAATATCACTTTCTAAAACATACTGAAAAATTTTTTCAAAAAATATTACCTTAAAAATTATTATATACCCACCCTGAAATATTAGCTCCCTGATATTACTTTCTAAATCTTGTATGCCAAAAAACATTTTCTCACTGTTAAAACTTACATGCTAACCTGCTTCCCACAAAATATTACCTTCTAAACCTTATATGCCAAAAAAACCATAAACCCCTTGAAATATTACTTTCATACAATATCACATATATGCTGAAAAACTTTTTTCCCCAAAATATTATCTTAAAACTTATATATCCCCCTGCCAAATTATTACCATGTAAAACTTAAATGCCGAAAAATTACTTTCTAAAACTTATATGCCCAAAAAACATTTTTCCCATAATGTTACCTTCTAAAATATATATGCCAAAAAACCTCTTCCCACAAAAAAAAATAAATTACCTTCTAATACTTATATGTCAAAAAATCTTTTTTCCCTAAATATTACTTAAAACCTTCCTCCCCTCCAAAAAAAATATTACCTTGTAAAATTTATATACTGAAAATAAGTACAATGGCATATAAAAAAAATGTGTATTTAAAACAAAATGTCTGTAGTCAGATAATAGATTTATATTTTCTTGTTTCTGAGAGGATCAGATTCACTAAATAAATAGAGTCAGCTATCTAAATTAAAACTTAGCATTTGACCAAGTCTCATCTCTGACATTTTGTTTTGTGGCTCCATGCCCGTGTATAAGCAAATCTGGGAAAATGACACCGACAAAATGACACCTTGTATATATGGTTAAATTTAAGTTTCTATAACCAATTGCTTCTGTGATCTAATTGGTAAGACAGCTGTCCTGGACAGACAGGTATCTTGTGGAAGAGAGAAGTTTATTTACATCCATAGAATGATAATCAGGAAGTTGCAATAAAATGTAACAATGTGTCTATAGAGTTTTCCAGTTTATTTCTTAATAACAAAACCAACACCTAACTTTATGTCCAGTCATATCTTCATATTATAGCAAATGACAATATATTTTGTTCTTTATTGTTATTAAAAGGTTTTCCTATGTGAGTCGTTAGATATTTCTTTTCCAATTGTTATATGTAATAATTTTAGTTGGGGATCAGTTTAATACTTAATGAGAATTGAAAAATGACCTCCCCACTTTATGTCCAGTTGAATCTTCATAATATTGCAAATGACAATATATTTTGTTATGTCTTTATTCTTATTAGATTGTCACATATGAGTCTTTACATATATTTTTTACAATTATTACTCAACACTTTCTAGGTCTTGATTAGGTTTTCCCTTAAAAAGAAAATCTTTTTCCACCATCAAACGAGTTTCCCTATTTAATAAATTTAGAAAAAAAATACTACTTTAAAAAATTACATCATTACTTTTTTTTTTTAATCATTTTACCGCAAGCAAGGTAATAAAGCCACTAAGACTCAAGGGGGTTACTGAGTGTGAAAGAATATGAGAAAAATATACTATTAAGAAGATAGGACAATAAAAGAACAAGAATTAAGAAGATAGAAGATGATGCTCTATATTGCATTTAAATTTTTGAAGAACAAACCAACTTGAAAGCAAGAAGCTCAAAGAGAATTCAACAAGCAAGAAGTGCAATAAAAGAAACTGTTAGCATAGAACTTACGGTCACATCTAGCAGCCATTTCAACTGCAACATGAGACCTTTCTGCCAATCTAGTACTGCACTTAAATTCATAAAGTCTTGGTACCATAGCTAAGAGCTCATCTGAACAATTACCATGGAAGTATTTATAGAAAGGGCACAGGGAAGCTACACTATGGTGGTGGGAAAGTGATGCAACCAAGATGACAGATCAAGACCAATAACACTACAGATTCTTCTTTGGATTTTATCAAGAATCTCTAAATATATAGCAGGAGCCCCAGACCCTATGTGGCAGCAATATTCAAAGCATGGATGAATGGTGGACTTATAAATATGTAAGAGAGATTCTGGAGAGAAACATTGCAGATTCTTCTTTGGATTTTATCAAGAATCTCTAAATATATAGCAGGAGCACCAGACCATATGTGGCAGCAATATGTGTGTGTGTGCGACAGAGAGAGAAGGAAGAAAAGAGTGATAGGAAGGGAGGTTTGTTCGAATATTGGCCTAAAAACCTAAGAGCTATATATATATATATATATATATATATATATATATATATATATATGAAAAGTCCTTCTAGCCAACTCTCTGTAAGCTGGAGTAGATTTTAGGCCTGAATGTTATCGGCCCATACTTATATAATGCTATTATAACGTTATCAGCCTATAATGATTAATTAATATAAATTGAATGTATGGATTAAATCCAAAAGAATAATTGAGTAAGGAATAATCAGGCAATATATATATATATATATATATAAAAATAAAAAGAAAGAACAGTAAGATATATATATATATATATATATATATATATAAAATGGAACTAATGTCTTTAATTTAATTACAAAATTAAATTCGGACCTTCCATTTTTGAAACATGGTTAGAAACCATATTTTAAATCAATTAATTTATAATATATATATATATATATATATATATATATATATATATATATATATATATATATATATGATGCCCTCTGATGAGTGGATGTAGTAATTCCCAGAAGGTCTGTTTACGAAACTCTGGAGTCGGGAATTACTCCATACACACATTATATACACACACATGCACAGGTAGGTTGGTAAATAAGTTACAAACTGGAAAAAAGAAACAAAAAAAAATTACTAGGTCACGTGCTTCGTCCAGCTAATGATGAAATCGATTTTATTTTTTATATATATTGGTGTATGTGTGTGTGGGGGGGGGCAATATAACAAAGGCCGGATTCAGTTTTACATGGAAAATTCCTTCTAGGGAAGAAACGTGTGATCTAGTTTTTTGTCATCCTATTTTTGTCATTCAATTACTCATTTCGTATGATTCGTATTAATTTTTTTTTTATATATTCGGAGAGGTGCTGAGAAGTTCATGGCCCTTCAAATAAACGAATATAAAATAAATAAATAAAAATATTCTGTTATTTTTGGTCGGATATTGGGCAGTGATCGGGTCGAGAACTTCTCAGCACTCCTTCGTAGACCAGTTCAACAATAGATGCTTTAATTAAATAGTTGCTATTTTTTTTTATCAATAAATTTTCCTACGCCCTCACCACCAATCTAAGATAAACTGAGATTAAGCTGAAACAAAGCGATAGAGCTAGAGAACCTTTTTGTCTTTTTCATCCCTCGTCCCTACCACTTGAGCCTAATCTTAAAGCAAGCAGATATTTTACGTTTAAAACATTTTTTTTCGAAACTGTGTACACCAACATTTCCGATGTGACGTTTGCGCTGCGCTTCCTCTCTTGAGCGAGCCTATGCTAACGAACCCCACCTTCCTCGCGATCTTGTAGGTTTCCACTCCACTGCTCCGCCACTGAGCCATTGCCAAGGGCCCCCATGATGGTGGTGGTTGTTGGGAGCGGGAGGAGAGGTGGGGGAGGTGCTCGGAGAATCGTCACATGGAGATTTTCCGTGTTGAGCCGAGGAAGTATTTGCACGTCAAGTCGGAGGTGGATGGGGGTATAGTCAGAAAGAAACGACAACGACCTCGCGAGTGCCAGTTCAATAGTTTACCACTGAACTATGAATCCAAAACTCGGGCACATAGCAATTCTTTCTCTCTCTCTCTCTCTCACACACACACACACACACACACACACACACAAATAGTTTGTCTGATGATCGCAAAAGCGTGAAACCCATGGTCACAAACTCATATCCAAACAAATAAATAATAATTTCCTTTAGTGCTGGGAATACAGTGGGAGGAAGCTACGTATTTCAATATCGTTGTTACTGTTTTAAGTGTTATTGAGTTATATAACTTATAATTAGAAAGATGTCAAAGACAAGGGAGAAAAAAGAAAGAAAGAAAGCCTTAGAAAGGAAAAGAAAAGGATAAGAAAAATTAAAGAGTGGGCGAGAAAGAACAGGAAGAAGAGCACTCCTCCATCGCCCAAAAAACTAACGTTAAAAAAGACTAGGAATGAAAAAAAGAAAAGAAAAAAGAAAAGAAAAAAAAGGGTGGAATATACCCCCCCCCAAAAAAAAAAGAAAAGAAAAAAGTAGAACTGGAGCTAGACGGTCACAAAATCGGGGATCACCCCAACCACTAAACAATGTGAGGGGCTGATAATCATAATTATGTTCTGATATGAAAACTTTTTTTTTTCTTTTTTTTAAAGTGACACATTTTTAAAATTAGTGCGTCGAATAAGTGCTCGTCTTCCGTCCCATTTTCATTACTTACTTGCATTTATTATTGTATCTCCATAAAAGCATCATTTTTTTTTTATCCTAAAAGCATTGAAAATTGTCTTATCGAAATAAAATTTACAAAAAAAAAAAAAAAAAAAAAAAAAGGAAAAAAAACAGAAAAAAAAAAAAAAGAATCACGTGATTAAAAATTATGATTGCTGAAACAAAAATTATCTTTTATAGTTTTCTTTTAAAATATCTACTTTTTTTCGTCTTGTCAACATAATCACCTCCCGTCTCTCACATGGTTTTCTGAGGTTGCTACTAAATAAATAAATAAATAAATGAATAAAAAAAAAAAAAAAACGTAATAAAAAAGATCGTCTCCTTCCACACTATCACTAACTGATTTTTTTTTATGTATTCTCATAACGAAAAACAAAAGTGTCTGTTTCTTAGCAAATGAAAGAATTTAAGAAAACGGCGTTTAAACAAATAATTACACTTGTAATATGAGGTGTAGTAAAGAATGTCCGCGAACCTTGGCATCAAGAAAACTGAAAAATCGTTGTTGCTATGACAAGAGGGGGGGGACCTATTATCATTATTATGAACAACAAATTTTTAAATAAAAAAAATAAAGCTCACAATTGTTGACACAACTTGACAGTAAATAAAGCTGTCAACGTAGTAAATTCAAGGACAGAAAAAAATAGGGGGTGCGTTCGTCGCCGCACCCCCTACCCAGAAATGAAACAATTATGCATCCAACGTGGCCACACCCTAAGAAGCAGACACGCACTTGTAAATTACAGTGCGTTGGTTAATAAGGCAAATATGCCACAAGAAAATTCGTGTGTGATTGTCAAGATTATTAATAATAATGAGACAGATTGACAATATTAAAAGGTGGTGCACTTGCTGGTATAGTCTTGATGGTAGAGGAAAGGAACAAAGAACACGCGGTCAGGAAGACCAAGAAAACCCCTAACCGTCACCCTAGGTCTCAAACTTACAATAAATAAATAAAAAAATAAGCAGATTTCCACCGACCCTCGTCATATTTGTGGTTATTCTCTTGTAAAATTATTGTTACTGAACATTGGCAATTTTAAAATGGAGGGATTTTGAATAGATTATTTTTTTTTTTTGCTAGAAAAATATTGGAGAGATTTGTTAAAAAAAATAGTCCATTGCAAAGCATTGTAATAGATGTTATTGGAGATATAAGGTTTCAAATGAGGTGCTGGTTTGGTGAGTTACATTACCATAATCTCAAGTGCTAAATAGGAATTTCAAAGATAAAAAAGTCAGCACAATTTTCTTCTCCATCACATTCTATTCATATGTATTTATCTATCTTTCCAGATCCGTCTTTAATAGTCATCGATATATCTATCTATCTATCTATCTCTTTTCATATCTATCTATCTATCTATCTCTTTTCATATCTATCTATCTATCTCTTTTCATATCTATCTATCTATCTATCTCTTTTCATATCTATCTATCTATCTCTTTTCATATCTATCTATCTATCTCTTTTCATATCTATCTATCTATCTCTTTTCATATCTATCTCTTTTCATATCTATCTCTTTTCATATCTATCTATCTATCTCTTTTCATATCTATCTATCTATCTATCTCTTTTCATATCTATCTATCTATCTCTTTTCATATCTATCTATCTATCTCTTTTCATATCTATCTATCTATCTCTTTTCATATCTATCTATCTATCTATCTCTTTTCATATCTATCTATCTATCTCTTTTCATATCTATCTATCTATCTCTTTTCATATCTATCTATCTCTTTTCATATCTATCTATCTATTTCTTTTCATATCTATCTATCTATCTCTTTTCATATCTATCTATCTATCTCTTTTCATATCTATCTATCTCTTTTCATATCTATCTATCTATTTCTTTTCATATCTATCTATCTATCTCTTTTCATATCTATCTATCTATCTATCTCTTTTCATATCTATCTATCTCTTTTCATATCTATCTATCTATTTCTTTTCATATCTATCTATCTATCTATCTCTTTTCATATCTATCTATCTATCTCTTTTCATATCTATCTATCTATTTCTTTTCATATCTATCTATCTATATCTTTCCATATCTATCTTTCCATGTCTATCTTTCCATGTCTATCTCATTCTATTCATCTCTCCTTTTAGCTGCCCAACAAGTATAAACACACATATAAAAATATAGAGTATCATACATTGAGTGCTGGTGTCGATAAAATAGTGCTTGATACAAAATAACAGAGCTATTAAGCATATATTAATAAATATACATTTTCCCCCCCTCACCAGTACCATGGCTTGGTGTTTCATGCACAACGTAATCTTCAGGTACTGAATTCTGAAGATTGTGTTGTGCATGAAACTCAGAGTCATGCCATCAATGAGGAAATATATATATATATATATATATATATATATATATATATATATATATATTTTATGAGATTACATCAATCAGTCCATAAATTGGCAGAGATGAATTTTGGTTGGAAATTTTCATTGTGACAAATATTTATCAATGATTACAATGACAAAAAAAAAAAAAAAAAAAAAAAAAAAAGGCGATGACTTTGAAAATAAATATGTGTAAAATGAATGCTTTTTTTTTTTATCATTAGGCTCCAGACCTTATATATATATTATGAACTAGCAGTAGAGCCCGGTGTTGCCCGGGGATGTAACTGTAAGAGATAGATCAAGTATCGACCATCATAAAGACTGAAAAATAAAATTGACAAAGATTATTGTTTAAGGTTGATGGACATGCATGTCTTAATTAGTATTTTTTTTTTTTTTTTTTTTATGAATTGGTCAAACCCAAACTCAAACAAAAACATTGTTTTCAATCGTCATGAGTCTACCGATTGAATAGAATTTTATTATAAACAATTGTCTTGTAAATGGAATTTTTAAAGCATTCTGAATGTAAAAATAAAGAAAAAAGTGTGCAAGACAATAAGAAACACTACCTGCCAAAAAAAAAAAAAAAGTAAAAAAGTGAAGTTTTGTTGAAATCGGTTGAAAAATGTAGGAAATCCGATCCCATATATAAACAAACACACACACACAAACAACCTAGGTTTTTATAATAAGTATAACTCGATATGAGTTGTCCCCCTTTCATTCTCGTGATGCCTCTTAATCGTGTTTTCAAATTGATTTTGTGCAAAAACAATTGTGTTTTTCCAATTTTTGGCGCTGTCAGAACCACCGCAAGGTAATTTTACGTTTTTGTTGAAATCGGTAGAAAAATGTAGGAAATCCGATCCAATATATAAACGTACCGACACACACACACAGTCTGCGTTTTATAATAAGTAAGATTAGTACTACTCACATAGGAAAACAGAAAAAAAATTTATTCCTTTAAATAATGTGGAAATAGCCATTCTTCATCTGATTATGGTCACAAGACCTGAAATGTGTAACAAGCTAACAACAAAAAATATGGAAAATAAAGTATAATATATATTTAAAAAAATGAAATAAATAAAAAAAAAATACATATTATAACCAAAAACATTTGCAGCTTCTCTTTTATATATATATATATATATATATATATATGTGTGTGTGTGTGTGTGTGTGTGTAAAATGCAGGTATATCAATATATATATTGCTAGATCAACCACAGTAAATTTATGTTCAAGTTCTTACAGCATTTCACCTTTCTTTGCAGAACTTCTATTATCACAATGTGCGATATTTAATAACAAAAGAGATAAAAAAAAAAAAACATGAGCAAAAAGGAAAAAAAACTAAATGAAATTGGCTAGTCCAATGATTCCCAAACTTTTTAGTGTTGCCGCCTCTTGCATACTAAAACACAACCTTAAAGCACCCCCTCCCCTCCAGTGTATAGTCAACTTTTGATTGGATTTTCTTGGTGCTAGTATTACACCTCAAATGAGTATTTTGGTATTTCCCATAAGAATTGTTATAAAGGGCGTTCCAATAAATTAAACTGATTTTAAATGTGAATTGAGTTTAAACATCTAATGATTTTTTTCTTTTTCTTTCAGATTTAACAACTTAAGTCTTTGGCAATTTCAACCATGGAAAGATTAACAATCAAAGAATGTGTTAAAGTTATCGAAGCCTATTACGAAAATGGACGTTCAAACAGAATTTGAATGAGAAGTTCCTTGGTCGCATCATCTCTCGAAACAGCAAAGTCAATTGGCCCCCAGGATCATGCGACTTGACGCTTTTAGATTTCTTCCTTTGGGGTCATCTCAAAAGTAAGGTCTATACCAACAAGCCAACAACAATTCAACATCTAAAGGATGAGATAATAAGGCATATTGGCGAGATCGAGGAGCAACTATGCAGAGACGTCATCAAAAATTTTGACCATCGAGTGGAGGGGTGCTGCCGAAGCCTTGGCGGACATTTGGATGATATTATTTTTCACACATAATTGCCGTGACTTAAATAACATGATTCAATAGAGAAATAAATAAATTTTCACCAATAACTGATTTATTTAGTGCTGACTTTGATATATCTTAATGAAAGACCCTTTATAAATGGGCTTAGGTTGAAAAACTATCATGCTGTGGCACCGTGCTTGCATATATGCAAATTATTTAAATAAAATGGCAACAAATCTGGGAAAATAAACACTGATGAAATATACATGTTGTATATATGGTTAGATGTGAACTTCTATAACCAGTTGCCTCTGTGATCTAATCAGTAAGACAGCTGTCCTGGACAGGCAGGCTTCTTGTGAAAGAAAAGCTTATTTACATACATAGAATGGTAATCAGGAAGTTGCAATAAAATGTAACAGAAATAAGATGAAAGAAATACTTGTCAAAAATTAATGGCTGACAATACTGGATCTGAGAAATCCAAGAAAATATTGGATGCAGTTTAAATATCACCTAGAACTCTTACTGAACCAAAGATATGTGGCAGGATGGAAAGCTTTTGTGGACTGTTAATAATTTTTTTTTTTTTTTTTTTTTTAAGCATTTCACCTCAAGCAAGGCAGGAGCCACTAGGACGCAAGGGGTTACAGAAAATTTAGAGCAAGATCAGATAGGAGTGATAGAAGAAAGGATGAGGGTAGTGGATAGACCAAGGCAACTGGAGATGTCGATTGACATTACAGTTGAATAGCTGGAGATTATAGCGCACAGGGAAACAGGAATAGGGAAGGGAGTTCCACAGGCGAGAGGTGCGAGACATGAAGCTATTGGAGTAGAAGAGATGGCTACATTTAGGAGTTTTGACGGTGAAGGGGTGAGAGCGGGATGCCAGATCTGATTCATGAGTCTAACGTATTATTTTTGGCTTATGGCTACATCACATTGAAACACGGATTCCCGTACAATCACTGATGGTGAGTCTGGTCAGTATCTTGATGGGTGACTGCTGAGGAATACCAGGTGCTGTAAGCTTGGATGTATGGGTGGTGTAACCGATTTTCATTTAAAAAGGCTCAGAGTTGTTAATCAGAGTGTTTAGTTTCAATTCCCGTTGGGTTAGTTATATTGACTTAGACACGAATATTGTTGGGGAAAGTATGAATCCACCTTTTCTGCCCATAGCTATGGGTTAATTAGTAAAACTTGTATCATTAAATCATTATTATCTTACAAAAAAAAATAAAATAAAATAAAAAATAAAAAAGAGTGAGAGAGAGAAAAAAAATTCTTACAATCTAAAAATATTTTGGAGTCAAAGAATTGGAGTATATGATAATAATGAAAAATCTCGTTTGTCAGACATAGGTGGAAATTAACTTCAAGCAAATAAGCAAAATATTAAAACTAAAGAATTTGTCTTGGATTGATTCAATCTACAGGAAATAGGAATCCATATTTAGAGCCATCCACAAAAAAACAAAAAAAAAACTAAAAGCCAAAAATGAAATGCAAAAAAGACAATATATGGAGTGATAAAACAGATTGATACATTTTTTGTGCCTTAACCCTTTACAGGTTATTTAAAGCCAGAATATTTTTAGAGTAGAAGAATTTCTTTTTTTTTTGGAGAGGAGATAATTATTTAATGATACAAGTCTTACTAATTAACTCATAGCTGGAGGGAGAAGAGGCGGATTTGCATGCGAGTGAATATAGCAAACCCAACTGGAATTGGAACTTGGCTCTCTAATTTTCCAATTCCAAGCCATTATTCATTACACTACAGTACACGTGCATCCAAGCTTATAGCACCTGGCATTCCCAAGAGGTCACCTATCTAGGTACTGACCAGGCTTGATATTGCTCAACTTCAGTGAGCATACAGAAACTGATATTTGAACGTGATCTAGCTGTAAGCCTGATTAAAAAAGAAAAGAGCAAGAGACAATAGTTTTGTCAAAGATAGGGCAAAAGAATTCTCCAAATAAAAACCATAAACATCTTTGATTCCCTAGACATTTCCATTCCACAAGATCCGATTCGTAATGTTAATAACAGTCACAGACTGATAATGCAGATTGGTTTATTGAAACAAGCTTTTCATTTAAAAAGGCTCCAAGTAGACTTCACTAATGCTTAGTTCTTGGGAATCTTTTTCCAAAGTCAGAACTTCCCCATTGCAGTAGCAACTAATGAGCCCATCCTGACATCTGTGGCAATATGCCAATGTAATTAGATAATTTCTGCAATTATCTATATAAATATGCAAGGACTCCCATAATAAAAAAAAAAGGTCTTGTTACACATCCAATCTCCGTAAGAAAATGTTTCAATACTAATTTCAGCTTTGGTTTTCTGTGATAATGCCTTGAATCTTAATTTTTGTAATTTAGAACAACTGATGATAAGTCAAAGAGACATGAAGATAAGTGTGATATCCTAAGAGCAGTATATTGAAGAGGACTTTAGTTCTATTGCCGTAAGGAGGCAATTTTTGCATTAATATTAAATAGCTGCATATTTTTCATACAAACCTTGTGCTTCGATTTAATCTAAAGATGGTTTGCTAATAATTTTCTTCTCCTGATAAATAAATACAGTGTAACCAAACCCCCCCCCCAAAAAAAATGATTAAATATCTCTAGACATGAATAGTGTAAAGAGAACGATCTAGCCTTTTAGATTAAATAAAGGGTTCAGTTTAAAATACCCTGAGCATATGACGTCTGATCAAAAAGTATTGGGACTGGTGCTATAAAATTTAATCTCCTTCAATGTAGTCCCCTTCTGGAGCCATAAACTTCATCCAGTGTTGTTTCCATTGATGGAAGCATTCCTGGAAATCTACTTTTGAGATAGTGAGCAGCTGCCTTGTTACATTCTACTTTTACTTACAAAAAAAAAAAAAAAAAAAAAAAAAAAAAAAGAAAAAAGGCAATATTTATAGGTTTACTTATTTTTATTTGTTTGAATGTATTTTATCTAACATTATTTCTGGTTTCTAATAATAATAATAATAATAATAATAATAATAATAATAATAATAATTACCATAAAAAGATTAAAGTGTTGGTTCACAAATTTAGTGGCATAATAATTGTGAGTTCAATTCTTGGGTCAGGTTGTACAGAATCCTCAGTGAAAACAAGACTAGCAAAAGAATAAAAAAGATTAAATATCCCTAGACATGAACAGTGTAAAGAGAACAATCTAGCCTTTTAGATTAAATAAAGGGTTCAGTTCAAAATAACTTCCCCCACCCTGAAATTTAGACAGAAACATATTTTATATGTTGGCTATACAACAATCACTTTATCACATAGACTAACTTGCTACTTGTCCAGGCAAAACATTATCAATGAGGTATTGTCCAGATTGACAGACTGGAAGAAAGATAGAAAGTGCACTAGCCAATATATAATAATAACAAAGATAAGGATATTAGTATGAATGTAAAGAATGATAACTACTCATCTGTGAAATTTAGCCAGAAATTGAATAAATTCTCGTACCACATACAAAATTAAGATCTCACTGAATAATAAAAAGTTCATTTATATTCACAGTCTACGGTATTTAACAAGAAGTTATTTGAAGAGGGAAAATCAATGACTTTGAAACCAAATTCAACTTGTGCTTTGCCCTGAAGGAAGAGAAAGATTTGATGTTTTTGCCTGCAGTAAAAGGCATTGATTAAGAGATGAGAGATTGACATTAGATATTAGCTTTCAAGAACAAATGGACTCAGGCAAAGAGGTGAAGTTGATGAAACATGCACTTGCTGATATATTTGTATATGTTTTGTGACAGGTAAATAAGTGAAGCATTGGATCAATTTTTCAGTTACTGGACTTGATGGGCCGAACGGAAGTTACCGTCTCAAAATCATGAATCAGCATTTTAAAATATTTGAAAATAAAATTCCTATTATTATTTGACCACTAACAGTACTTCCCTTACATTTTTGAAGGGCTTCATTTTGAGCCAGCACCTGCTAACTAGAAACTATAAATTTTTTTTTTTTATCCTGTGACCTGTAGTACTGCAGCTGCAGTAAAAGTGGTGTTTCTTGGGCAAGATAGCCTGATGCAGCCCAACCCTCACCAGGGTGGTTTTGAATTCAGAATTTTTCTTTCTCCTAGACTGGTTGCCACCCTAGGCTATAGAACCCAGTCTGTCCTGCTATTATAGCTGGGGGGAGAAAAAGAGGATTTATGCCTTTTCCAAAGGTATTAACACATAAGTGAATGTAATGGATCTGACTGGAATTTGAACTCGGCTCTCCAATTCCTCAATCCGAGCCACTATCCATTACTCCACTGTGTCACCCTTAAAAACTATAAATACCAAAGATAAAAAAGAAAGAGTTAGGGAGAAGGGGATTCAGTGTTGGCAACTCATACATACGATATTTCCCACTTTACCAATACAGATTCTCCAATGAACCTACTTTTCCCTTCTCAAGGGTTTTATTCAACACACCACATAGCATAGAAAACATCAAATAAATGGCTATTTGTTATTAAAAAAAAAAAAAAATCCATGACTAGTTTCATTCAAAAATTCACTCGTTTAATGCATTGCATACCCATTACTGGGTTACGTCGTTTTCAAGATTGTCTTGTTCCAGAGAGCACCTGGAATAACTTATAATCACAGGTACCTAAATTAGACTGTGCCCCAACATATCACAACCCCCAAACCCCAAATAGACTCCTCTCACAATTAAGTTTGAAACTTCATTTTCAAGAGAATTCATATTTGTAAAACAAATACATAAAGAAAGGGATAGATTTTTTATTTATTAATCCAACAGATTTTTATTACTTAAACATTATTTTTTTAGTGGATACTTGAATTTGAGTAGAATCTCCAGTTATTTATTAAACATTATATTTATTTATTTTTGGCTACCAGTCTGAATATTCAAGAAATCTTACTAGAAAAAATATGCATTCTCTGGCAAGATTTGAACCTGCATTCCTCAAGGGGAAAGTGTCATTAGATCTGATGTGCTTTGAACCTATTTAAAAGGCACTATTCAACTTTGCTTGGGCATCAACGCAATCTTTTTTTTTTACATTGAGGGTCACCCTCTACAAAGCCTAGGGGTCACTTGAGGTAGAGGGTTACGTTAGGCCATTTGTGTTCATAGGAGTGGAAGATAATGACCAACCCTAGTCTTGAATAGGTTAAGATTGTAGTGATTGAGGAAACATCCTGTTGGGAGTTGATTCCACAGGGCTGAAGTTTGTGGGAAGAAGCTACTCGAGTGGAACTTCTCACCATTGGAATATGGTAGGAATGTAGGTGATTTGCTATGTAAGTGGCATGGTGTGTTCTTGCCATGAAGGTTTGCCTTGGCAGGACCAGGGAATGCAGTTCATCTGAGCACTTTCCATGGAAGTAGTGGTAAAGCAGCGAGAGGTTTTTCACATCCTGCCTGTGAGAGAGGGCTTGAAGGGTGGAGAATAGTTCATCACCCACAAGGGCTTGAAGACTCTTTTAAGCTCTGTCAAAGTTGCAGGGGGAGGTCTTGGCAGCTCCTGTCCAAATATGATAACAGTACTCCATTTTTGGTCTGAGCTGCCTCTTATAAAAGTAGAGGAGTCAGGTACTTACTGGAATGGTAAAGGTACCAACCATTTTACCTGCATCCTTAGTAATGGATTCTATGCACAAGTTCCACTTGAGATTGGGTGTATTTTTTTGGTTTTATTTGACTAACTTTTTCACAATTCATTCGATAAAAATCTACCATTTTTTAAGGTTTTTTGTATATCAACATTCAAGTCTTGTTTTAATTGTATTTTGTTTTTTTTCTCAGATAAGGTCTTATAACTAATTTATTCTTACAAAATTTTAAAATAACTTAACAGATTGACATGATGACCATTGGCTATGTATGATTGATTTGTACATAAATAATCTTGTAATTTTTTTTATGAGTAGTTTGCTAGCAACACTGCCAGCCAGTGTTGTTTTTTAAAACTTCTGTCTAGGTTTTTCAATTCCTGTCAGTGTTGCTTTTTAACTTTGAAATTTGAAAGTGCGTTGTGCAGTGATATACAGACAAACCATTCATCTACAGACCCCCCCCCACCTCTATCAACGGACTTCGGATGCAATGGACAAAATCTGCAGGCAAAATAATAAAAAAAAAAAAAAATCTGTAGGAAAAAAAAAAAAAAAATCTTGCAAATCGTCAGCGATGTATTTCAAAATTTTTAGGCTTGGCAGAACGAGTCATATGAGTTCTCAAAGTGACCACCTGGTGGCAGGCTTTTCAATTGTAAATAAAGACAAGTGTACAGTATATATATAAAGTATGATACATTAGCGCATGCGTGAGAAAGTAGCTGCAAGAAATCTATTATTTTTGGT